>JAHTMQ010000142.1:0-89632 GCA_019327925.1 Leucocoprinus sp. KB1807203
CTCTTTGGCACAAATGAATTTCTATAAAGTGATGTCAACAACATGGCAATATCTCTACAACATATATATACAACTTACAGATATTCTTTCAAAATATCAGAAAAAACAAGATTTTTACTAACATTATCCTAGAAGAACAAAAAATATATTAGATGTTATATTCATTCAAGAACCCCCTTGTTACCTTATTTGCAACATCCCAAGCAATATCAACCCCAAAGGTGATTTCCTATATGGGGCCCCTAGACATCTAGAATAGACACTTTTTGTAGCAACTTAGCCTAAGACAACTTAATTACCCTCCAAGTCTAAGTTGACAAGAAGAACTCAATAGAGTTCCTATTGAATTCTATATACTACTTATATAACTACTACATGGTCTATGCACTACTCTTCCACACTCATTATGTGACTCTATTATATGATATGATACTATAATATCCTGATATGTGACTTGTGATATATAACATTAGTTATATGATACTTTTCTACACTTCTCTCTTGTGTAGTAAGTCTAGATAAGAAAAGAAAAGGAAATAAAAGAAAAAAAATATAAATAATAACTTAGCTATTTTACCAAGTTATGATACTACTTTTGTTATGAAACAACCTCTAGGAAGAAAAATATTTCTCACATATTCATCAACTTAATGGAAAATATCCAAGAATACTATCACAAATGACCACTTACTGATTTGTGATTGCTTGATTTGATAATTAGAGTGTTCAAAAAAGCAAAGTTAGACAAGCAGCAAAAGATGTTGTTAAGTCTGAGATTTATTCTCAGACATACAGTTCTTAAATACATGATTGTAGTGGTCTGTGCACCAGAATAGCCTACCACATGATCACTACCTATTATTCTACATATAGGAGTGCTATTATTCTTGAAATAGAGATAACCTAACCATCTTAGGGCAGTCCTTTGTTCTATTCAAGGACAGATAATAATCTATGAATAAAGATTAGTATTATATGCAAATATTGAGGACCTTGTATCTCCATGGGATCTTATTGCCTCAGGATCTATTTATAGCCAAAAGAAGCACATTAAAGAGAGCTTCATGATGGTTATTGAAGCAAGTGATTATGTTAAGCAGTTTCTGAGATATTGGCAATTTAGTATCTGGTGACTTGGTGATCACTGACTGATCTGCTGATAACTTGGTGAATACTGATTGCTTTAAAACATTTTTGGTACCGTTTGAAAGGTCTTCTTAAGGGCTTTTGGTGGCCATTTAGATCATCGAAATCAGTCAAGTATTACTGGAGTTATAGTCTGAATAAAGTTTGTGACAAATACAATGCAGAAAAAGATATAAATAGTATGGGAAGGATTATATAAGATATAGATAGTTCTTAGTAAAGGTCATGTGATCATGGAAGGTAGGTGTACAGACCACTTAATATTTGTATAAGTATCTAGAGAAATCCAATAAGAAACTCTATTAAGTTCTTTCTGAACAACTACCTCAGTTGAGCTCTAAGTCCTCACAACTTCATACTAACAACTCCCTTCTCAAGATTTCTCATTCCAAGGATTTTTCACAATTCATTATATAAGTCTCTAATACTTCCTATTTTATTGTTATTTTCTTTTGTTCATTCTCTAAGTCCTGAATTTTTCTAGTCAATTTCTTTTTCTTCCTCTTCAATTGTCTCTATTGTTCTTTGTCCTCTAACTCTGCCTCCTTTCCAATGTCTCCAATTCCTCTCTAGCTTTGCCCAATATTCTTTATCATATCTCTTGTCTAACCACTTAAATGACTTTTTTACTGTGAATCTTTCTGGCAATTCTCCTCTTCTAAATGTTCCTTCTTTTTTTTCCTATCTCCTAATATCTTCTATATCTTGTTGATATTCTTTTTCAAATTCTTTGACTGCTTCTTTTGCATTCCCCAAATTTTTCTTTTCTTTCCAAGTGTCTGATTTAGCTATAAACCCTTTCTACTATACCAAATACTTGTTTTTTCCTCTTATTTGTTGCTTGTTTAGAATTCTCTCAATCTCCTATTCCTTCTCTTCTTCAATTACAACTAGAGTTGGTTACTCCCTTCTCTGTCCCTCTACCTGGCCTATATATTGTTGTATCCTACTAACATTAACTACTAAGTATATTTTAATTGTAACTAGTAGTTCTAATTCCACTACATTTGGTAATACTATTCTTTTGATTTTGTAAGGCCCTACAAATCTCTCTGTCAGCTTTTTTGTTCTTCTACCAACCATCTGGTACTTTAAATCCTTAGTACTAAGTATTACCAAGTTCTTTACTTTGTACTCATTAGCTTCTTCTTTCTTTCTGTCTATATACTTTTTCATTTTTTCTTGCACTTTCCCTAGCGCTGCTTTTGCTTTCTCCTGAATTTCTCTTATCTTTGTCACAAATTTCTCTGCATTCTCATATTTCCCCTTCTTCCTTATTTCAAACCCTATTCTAGGATCTTGTCTATAATTTGCTTTAAAGAGCAATGTTTTTCTACTAGAATATATCTTGTTGTTGTATACAAACTCAGCTGTTTCCAACCAATCTGGCCACTATTCTTGTTTGTAGTCTGTAAACATCTTTGAGTACTACTCCAATTCTTGGTTGACCCTTTCTATTTGTTCATCTGTTTGAGGATAGAACACTGTTGACAATTTACTTTTGATCTCCAATATTTGATTTAACTCCCTCATTAATCCTACCACAAACTGTGGTCTTCTGTCCAAAATTATACTCTTGGATAGTCTATACAACTTCTATACATTGTCTCTGAATAGTCTAGCCAGTCCTTCTGCTGATATTTTCTCTGTAGTAGAAATAAAGTGGACTATTTTTGTTAACCTATCTACTACTACTAAGATTGAGTTGTATTTCTGGGCTAGTGGCAACTCAGTAATAAAGTTTGCTGAAATATGTATCCAAGGTCTTTCTGGAATTGAATTGGACATTAACTTGTCTGCTGGCTATTCTGTATGGTTCTTATTCCTTTGGCAGAAATCATATCCTTTCATATATTGCTTTATCTCCTTGGTTACTCCTGGCCATCAAAAATTGTGGGTAACCAACTCTACTATCTTCCACTATCCTCCATGTCCTCCTACTGGTGTGTCATGGTATAGCCTAATGATTTCTGCTCTTAGCTTATTATCTTTAGATACATATACCTTCTTCTCTTTGTATATGATACTATCTACTTCTCTCCACTCCTTATCTCTCAACATTTTTACCCCTGCTTGCTTCATTTTTTCAACTGCCTTTACTATCTTGTTATCTTTTACCCTTGACTGTTTTACTTCCTCTAACAAGTCTACTTCTTTTATAATGATTTCTACCTTCTCTGTTCTTCTTACTTTGAGCTATTCTGGTTTTACCAGTGTCTCATTTTTATTGTGTCTTTCTACCTCTACTTTCCAATCTGGTCTTCTACTTAGACTATTTACCTTCCCTATTCTACTTCCTGGAACATGTTTTAATGTAAAATCAAACCTTAACAGGTATAATACCTATTTTACTTGTCTATAGTTTAACTTCTGCATCTTCATGAAGTATTTAAGATTTTTGTGATCTGTCCAGATCTTAAACTTCATCATTGTTCCTTCTAGAAAATGCTTTCATACTTCTAAGTATCTGACTATAACTAACATTTCCTTATCATATATTTCATAGTTTCTTTCTGTATCACTTAGATATTTTGAAATAAAAGCTACTTGTCTCCATGTTTGATGTACAAGTCATTCTCCTCTAGTCTTTTTAGTATTTTATCTACAATCTTATTATGCCCCTTTTCTATTTCTGTTTCTACTAGCACATTGTCTATAAATGTAACAACCTTTTCTTTGTTTATCAGGTCTCTTAAGATTTTGTTCATCATTGCCTGGAATGTGGCTGGTGAATTTGTCATCCCAAAGAATATTACTATTAGTTCAAAGGACTCCACATATATTGTAAATGCTTCTTTCTACTCATTCCCTTCTTTAATTCTCACATTATTGAACCCCCACCTCAGATTCATTTTAGTGAACACTTTTTTGCTCTTTATATTGTCTATTAGGTCCGTAATTAATAGAAATGGGTAGTTGTTTTTTACTGTCTGGTTATTCAGGTTACAGTAGTTCATCACCATCCTCTTACTTCCATTCTTTTTGCTTACAAAGAATACTGGCAACATCTGAAGAGATTTAGATAGTCTGATGTACCCCTTCTTCAGTTGATTATCCACAAAGCTCTAGACCTCTTCTCTCTTATTTTTAGATAAAAGATAAATCCTTCCTTTTTGTGGTTTGAATGTCTTCTTGAGATCTATAGCATAATCCCAAATCTTTCTTGTTAGTATTCTTTCTGGCTCTACTTTCCCAAATATCTTTTTCCACTTTAAAAATTTCTTTGGAACTATCTCCTCAATTTTTCTATGGTCTACTTCAACTTCTTCTTCTCTTTTTCAATCTTCTTTATCATCTACTGCCTATCTTACTATTCTTTCTTCTTCTAGGGTAACTACTCTTTTTTCCCTTCTTGTTCTCCTGTTCTTTTTTTTCCTATTACTTCTTCTATACAGTAGTAGACATCTTGTTATCTTGACTCTCTAGTCTTCCAGTTGATTTCTGGGTTATAGGCTTGCAACCAGAGCATCCCTAATATCACCTTTGTCCTCTCTAAGTTGTATATGTCCACCCTTATCCTTTCTACATGACTTTTATAATACATATTTATTTCTACTTGATATGTAATTGCCCCTATACTATTGTTTGTTCTATCTATATTTCTGATAGTTACTGGCCTTTTTAGCTTTTGTAGCCTAAATCCATGTTTGGCTACCATCTTTCTGTCCATAAACATCCCTGTGGCACCACTATCTAAAAGTGCCTTTACTGTCACTCTTTCATGCGTATTTACCTTTTTTATTTTAATATTCAGCCATACTTCTCTTAGCATCTTAAATATCCTTCTCACTTCTCACTGTTTACCCCTCTCTCTTGCTGTGCTTTTTGGAGCCTCTGCCCATGTATCACTCTGTTGTGCTTTTCTCTGTTCAGGGTATACCACTACCCTCTAGTTCTACCATGGTTGTTTTTTTCCTATTCTATATTCTGAACACCAGATATTTTTTCTTTCCTCTTCCAACATTTTCTCCTCTACTATCATGTCTTTTCTTCTACACTTTGCATATTTAACCCTACTTCCTATCTCATTATTTCTCCATTTCCATACCTCTAAATAACTTTCACACCATACATTCTTCAGCCTCTCTCCAGAGATAAAACTCTGTTCTTGGTTCTCTCTATCTTGGTGTCTTTATAGTTGTATCCACCACACTCTACAAATATCACTATCTTCCACCTTATCTTTTAGCCTTTCTCTTCTAATACTGTATCTCTCAGGGGCATATCCTGTGCACTACTGTACTCTTGCACCTTTTTCCTATAGAGGACATGCTAGTCTCTTCTCTTTCTGCTATGCCTTTTGTAGCTTTATCATATATACTGCTTCTTCTTCTCATTGTCTTCTTTCTATCTCTATGTTAGGACATTCCCATTTATAATGTTCCATTCTCCAATATTTGAAATACTTTACTTCCTCTTTCTCTGCCATCTCTTATCTTCTTACTTTTACTTCCTCCCTTACTCCATATTACATCACCCTACTTGCTATCACCTCAAATTTATTCTGGGGAATTGGTTCCCCTTTTATTTTCTCCCTTTTATTCCTGCAGTTATAGGCCAGGTGCCTGAACCTTTTACAGCATTGATACATCTTTTCTCTTCTTCCTTCTAGTTTTGCCCTTAGTTTAGCAAGGGTATGCTTTTGGTTAAGCAAGTTGCTCATGAGGGAATTGTATTGAGTTTGAGATATTATATTGATGTCTCAATGGTATGGAGTGAATGGTTGATCTTACTAGCTATACTATATCTGCTAGAGTGCAAGATCTTTACCTAGCCAGAGCTCTACTACCCTACTAACTACTGCCTTAATACTAGGGTTAAACTATCACCCAACAGATAGGATCTCTAATCTGGATAGCCTCCTAGAGAGTAACCATCAATTCTCTATATATACAAGTCATAATGGACCCTAGCACAAGGTTTATACTAAGAACAGTACAAGTATCTACTAAACACCACTTGATTGTAAGGTCAGGTCTTAGTGCCAATACTCAAGCTTAGTACTATACTTCTATTTACAGTCTCTAACTGACTGCAAAGTCCTCTTAAGCCAAGGGTCCAGCTATATATAGAGGTGACTAGTGATTGTGATGACCACTAGTTGAGAGTTGATAAGATTATAAGAGTAAAGATAAGCAAGGTCCAAGATGGACAGTACTCTAGATGTGGAATCAAGTTCTAGTATAGCGACTTAGTCTGAGACAACTTAATTACCCTCCAAGTCTGAGTTGACAAGAAGAACTCAATGGAGTTCCCATTGGATTCTGTACACTACTTATACAACTACTATATGGTTTGTACAGTACTCTTCCACACTTATCATATGACTCTATTATGTGATATGATACTATAACATTCTAATATATGACTTGTGATATGTAACATTAGTTATATGACACTTTTCTACACTTCTTCCTTGTATAGTAAGTCTAAATAAGAAAAAAAAGGAAATAAAAAAAAGAAATATAAATAATGACTTAGCTGTTTTGCCAAGTCATGACATTTTTCATCCAAAATAGTATTACACTACAAACAAATTTTGTATAAAAAGTAACATTTGATATACTTTATACCAATGGATTCATAAAAAGAATTTGCTCTAGAACCCATTATACATATATTCTCAGGCAAGAGTAGAGTTGATGACTAGTCTAGAGCAATACTTAAGGTAGACAAAGCTTACTACTAAGACTCAAGAGGTAAGAACAGTAAGCTGGTACTAGACTAAAGAGGTATTTCTACTAGAACTGTAATCTAGAACCACTTGTCAACATAGGAAGTATATACTTCAACTGTTCCCAGGATTCTACAAGTCTACTTGGGACAAGCTTTTACAAGGTACCCAGATTGGCCATAGCATATGCAAAGGCCCAGATTCATGCAGTGCTAGTATTCAGTTGGGGTTAGGTAGCTATCTGGACCTAGAATATTGCTGATAAATGATAATGAAGGTTCTATGCAAAAAAACAAGGAGATCTGAGATATAGATACCCTGTTGTAATTTTGGGATAGTCTATTCTCTAAGGATTGCTTTCTTGTGCTGGGAGAAATCTTCCTTGGTCAGGTCTTAGTAGTTTTGGTACATAGTTTGGTAAGACTCTTGTTGTTTGGAACTTATGCTTCTCCTCCTGATAATACTTCTAGAAGTTATTGTCTATTCTTATTATAGTCCTCTGCAACCTTTCAAATATGAAAATGTTCTCATGACTGAACTATATTTGGTGGTGAGTTGAATTGCCTAGCTAAAGCTATTAGTATAGCTTGTAAATCTAACTCCAAAGTATTAGAGTATGGATTTTGGGAGGCCTCAGGTTGGGACAAGAATAGCTGCTTCTCAAGTATTTTCTCAAACACTCTACATCTTTCTTGGCTACTTCTTTGACAGTCTCTTTGGTTAGTTCTTGTGACAGTAATCACTGGTTTCAGGCCTGGTAGCTATAAGAGAGTATTCTATATAGGTTGTAGTTGCTTCTCTAGAGATTGTGGGTTAAATCCCATCATGGTATATGTAGATTCCAAACAAGGATCTGGAATAGGGGTCCAAGATATTGTTAAATATAGAAGAGAGCCTTGATTACAATAGTGTAGAAGTCTTGTAACTTTGTTCTACTGTTAGAATGAACTCTACAAGAAAAATACATAGAGGAGAATAGTCTCAACTATTAGTTGTACCAGCTTCTACATTGTTCTCAATAAATAGATAAGAAGTGATTTATTCAGGGAGATGACTGGAGCACAAACAAAGGGAGGAGTTTACCTAAGAGAGAACAAAGTTAAGGAATTTCTGACTAGTAAAACTATTTAAATAATACAAAAATTTTTGGAAGGTAAATCAGATCAGAATAATAACATAATCAGAAATTGGCTGAAGTAGTAGCTGAGGTAATTGCATGTAGAAGTGGTAACAAGTCATCAGTCACAGGGGATGTGACAGTACCTGTGACCTGTGCTTGCACACCAAGCCTGCAAAACACTCTCTAGTAGATAAGTTGCATCTCTTCCTGGTCTCTGGAATGTGCTAGAACATACTCAGTATTAACTTTGTCATGGAGCTCCCTGAATCCTCCAGCTGTGATGCAGTTATGATAGTGGTAGACTTGGTGTCAAAAAGGGCATACTTCATTCCAATATATACAATAGTAACTATGGAAAGAGTGGCACAACTATTTTTTTCACTATGTCTAGAAGCTACACAGGCTCCCTTAGCATGTTGTCTTAGACTGTAAACCTCAATTTGTAGTACTGTTTACTAGAGAACTCTACAGATTACTAGGTATATGGCTAGTTTCCTCTATAGTCTAACATCCACAAATAAACAAACAAATAGAACATGTCAACTAGAAGCTGGACCAGTACTTCCAAATCTTTATCAATGAACAACAGGACAACTAGTATAACCTCTTGCCCCTGGCTGAGTTCTAATATAACAACCATATCCACTCCTCAACCTAATAGATACCTTTTCTACTCAATACAGGCTAGAACCCACAGATAGGCTTTGAGCCAAAGCAATAATTCTTTGGACTAAAAACTATCAATGAGTTCATAGAGTGAATGAGGACAGCTATTGAGAAAGCAAAGTCTATGATCTGAAAGACACAAAAAAACATAGTTTGTTATTACAACCAGAGGAGAACTCCTACACTAGTGTTTACTCTTGGAGATAGAGTATTTTTAGATGCCTCAAACATCAAGACTATGCAACCCTCTACCAAGCTATTGTACCAGAGACTTGAACCCTTTATAGTAGAACAACAAGTGGGACCTATAGTTTACTGTCTTAAGCTATTATATATAATGAAGAAACTCTATCCCGTATTCAATGTAGTAAAGCTCTCTGCTACCCTGACTGACCTAATCTTAGGATGGAGACCAAACTCTCTATCTCTATCAATTATAGTAGACAGAGAGAAAGAGTGGAAAGTAGAGGAGATACTTAATAATCACTAGTACTAGAAGAGATTTCAATTCTTGGTCAAATAGAAGGAATACAGCAGAGAGCATAACTCTTGGGAGTCCATTTCTGATATTTTAGTACTCAATCTAGTAGCAGAGTTCTATCACAAGCATCTGGTAGCCCAAGATATATCTAAAGAGCAGATTTTAATGTCTATTTTCTGACCCAGATCTATTGCTTTGAGATACAGCAATTTTGGAGAGGAGATAAATGTAAGAGAACTGTACCAAACTCTACTCCTAATATACTAGTAGCAACAAGCCAGAGTAAATCTAACAACTAATTAAATAAGCATTACTTCAGGTTTAATTAGTTGCCTGATTCTGAACTCCTATCCCTGACAGCCAAGACATCTATAACTAAGAAGACAATATATATAGTGTAGATCACCCTCTAGAAACCTTATCCTATTTCTTTTGAGGTTTTTTCTAAAGGTGAGTTATAATGTATCCCAAAGTTATTTATACATATTGAAGTTTCTCCTGAAGTTTGCTCTAGTCACTCTTATAGGATATAGCCACAAATATAACTCCTAGAAGCCTACCTCCAAAGTTTCCATATCTAACCTTGTAGTGGACTTCTATTACAGATATCCAGGAGTACCTAGATATATCTGCTGGACCAAATTTAATGCAATTTTCCACCCTAGACCCATTGCTTCAAGATGTAGCAATCTTAGAGGGGAATAATATAAGAGGACTATACTAAAGTCCACTCCTAATGTACTAGTAGTAGTATACTGGAGTGATCCTATAACTAATTAAATTGCAATTACCTCATATTTAATTAGTTGTCTACTCCTGTATTCCTGTCCCTAACTGCTGAGACATTCTATAACTAAGGGAACTTGTATATATAGTATAGATTACCTTTCAAAAGCCTTATCCTATTCTCTGAGGATTCTTCTGGAAGGTGAGTTGTAATATACTCCAGAGTGTTTTTATAGACTGAGAATTCTTCTGGAAGCTCTGTTCCAGTTATCTTTATAGGGATGGGGTATATCCCAGAGTAGGAGTAAGGGTTAGAATAAAAGTAGAGTAAGAGTAACAAAAGTTGACCTTTGACTTTACTCTTGAGAATAAAACATATTCTTATACTCAAAATAAAATAAGTGTACTTTGTACTTAGAATAAGATATACTTTTAACAATAAAGTGTACACTTGGGATAACACTTTAAGTTCACTAGAAATAAGTTTCAAGTATATCCTAGAGGTAAGGTACTTAGATTTTGACTAGAGCTCTATAATAGAGACTGGTCTGGCTCTTAGGGGTTCTATTCTAGCAATTTTTTCTTAGACTCTCTTTTAGAGATCTATTTAAGTTATAGAGTAAACAGTTTATAATGACTAAAGAGAAAGGTGAAGAGTAGAAATAATATTTTCTTTGAAAAAAAATACCTAAGGTCTAATTTTGTCCTGCTGCTTGTTTTTATAAAGCTAGTAAGGTCCTAAGTTAATAAAGAAGTAGAATTACTACAGAAATGGTCCATGTTCCTGACAAAAGATCTATCAACTCAATACATCCCCAAGAATCTAAATCTAGATATCCAATTTCCTCATCAAGCCAGATCTCTGCTCTCTACACCAATCTTTCCATTCTCCCTCCTCCCATTCTTGGCCATGCAGATGCTTGCTCATGTTCTTTTTTTTTCATATATCCATTCTGGGCAGGAGAATTCATTTGGTGATTTCTTTTTTTTTGTCCTTGGTTCCTTTGTATCTAAGTTTATTAGATCAGTGAAGATGTTGAGTGCTTCTGTATTTGTAATATAAGGATAAGGATAGCTATTAGTTTATCCTTGATCTGAGGCAAGGGTGGGGTAAGGGTGAGGGTAAGTTACTGACTGGAGTCACCCTTGGTAGGCCTTACATATGGCTTGTCTCAAATGTTCCTCTACAAAAACCAGGTACCATGTATCATCTTGGGGAAGTATATAAGGGCATACTAGGCACTGTAATGAATGGACTCGAGCTCTCTTAGGTTGGGGAGTCACTGAAAAGGGAGCACTCATCTTTTCACGTGATTTGTATTGTCCTTGTTATGGAAATAGCTGTTGATCAAAGATAGATCTGTAACCAAGACTCCTTTTCATCTACTACTTACTACTCTGGACTACCTTCAGCCGTCATGCTTACTCGGAAAGCCTATCTGTATCTATAGTTAACTCACGGACAATCATTTTACGTATCAACAAACGGCCGAACGCGGCCACCACTTTAAAGTGGTTGACAACCCCCAAACCTTTTTCGTTTTTCGCTTGCTTTTCTTTTTTTCTTTTTTTCCTTGCGCCGCCCCCTTTTCATGGACGATTGTGATTTTATTCTAGTTTCCACCCTCGAATAAATTCTTTCTCATGAAGCAGCGTTCTTTTTATTTATTTATTTATCTATTTATGAATCATAGCGATGTTCGTGCGACAACGACATACGCATCATCATCATCCACTCGGGAATCATAATTTACAAATCACAGGGAGACGGAGGCGCGCAGTGGATGTGGATCAAGAGAAGATATGAAACTCGAACCTCTTACAGGGATACTGTTACCAAGCAAGCGAGAATCAAAATGACACTGCAGCGTCGAATTCGTTGGGTAGACGTTGACAAGCTATAGTGCATGAGATATAATTATCTCGTCATGAATGCTGTTTCTAGTTTCAATTGGAACGTTCATTTGAAGGCCTCTAACACTGTCAAGAGATAGAGCAGAAATGCATCTTGCTCGGATGCTAGTGTCAGACAGACAATCGGAGCTGCCAAGTAAATGCTGCGATACTATCCTCATTTCCATTGGACAGTTGCAAATATGATTTGTACCATTGGAACTGCGCCGCTAAGCTAGCTGGAAATGACCGATATCAAACGGTGACGTGTTGATATAGCAGGTAACTACAGCTTGGATGATAAGAAACGGATCGTTTTCGGTACAAGAAACCTGATGCATGAGAGAAAAAGCTGGGTAGGCTGAGAGTTTTGCTGCTTCTACTCCATAAGCTATTTCAGTCAAAGTTGGAGGCCATGCTAGGGATGGTTCCCCCAGCTTCCACGTTACAGAAAAGAGAGATGAGCAACAAGTTCTGCTCAGCACTGCTATTGTGAACCGGAGTGACACACCCGGCTGAATCTGGTATATATACTCCAGGCACACCATATAGTCAGCTGCTTACCACCACTGACTGCCACAACAACAAGATGACTTCACTCGCCAAAGCTGCCTACAGCGCCAAGATGAGACGCCAATCAGCCCCGCCGGCACTCCCTCCCTCGCCACCTCCCTCGCCACCTCCCACTCCAGCAGCACACCGGACGGGGATCAAGGTTCAGGAGATCCCACCCCAGCTGTGTCATTTGACGGGCGATGAGCTTGCGACGCCTTTCCCTCCTATCGCACTCGGAGGCTATATCAGGTACTACAGAGTCCACTGCGACCACCCCGATGTCTGGGAACAGGGGCTGGCGAAATTTGATCTTGGCGTCAAAAACGGGACGCAGGATGCTAAGAAGAAGCGAAGGGCATCTGCGAGCCCCAGGTCCTCTCCCACATCGTCGTCGTCAACAGAAAGCACACCGCACCCTGTTTGTTCGGCTCCCCCACCGCGACGCCCGATTTTGTCTATTATTCGTGAAGATTCACGTGAAACTATGCGGTGTGAGACTAGAGAGCACATTTCATTGCCATACAAAGCGCGCGTCCCTTCACATCCCTCCACTTCGTCGCCCGGGTGCTCTTCTTCCCCCAACACCCCTGTGAAATCCGACTCTCCACCCCAAACAGCTCTCTCAGCGCCATGTAGAGGATCCCTGAGGAGGAGGAAGCGCCGAATCTTGCGCACGCCCAGTGTCGAGAATGATTTTGCACAATCTGCCAAGGAGCTTTTTGGTTTGAAGAAGGAGTCAGGCCTCGTTTCGATTTCGCGTGCAAATTCGACGGGAAGTGAGATGATGACGGAGGGAGAGGAAGATGCTACGGCGAGCGTGGGCACTGCCTTGCATACACAGTCTATCTCGTCTGCTACCTCACCCACGCCATTCGGGAAGAACGATCGGTCGAGGCGTAGTGATCATCATGATACCACTTCCATGGTCCCACGTCATTCAAATAACAAACGCGCACCTTTATCTTCAGACCACCACACCTCCGATTCAGATGGGAGTTCTTCAAGTCCAACTATCAGTACCCCATCTACGAGTTTCACTCATCGGGGACTTTTGGCGGGTGCAGAATTTGGACTGTTGGATTTCGACGAAGACGAAGCTGAGAACGACGAGGGAGAAGGAGGAGGAAGTCGGGAAAGTTGGGCATCCTACGTTACAGCCAAGAGTTACCTTGATCCGTCGTTGCCGATCGTGTTGGAAGCAAATTGAGACTTGTGAGTTTTGTATATCTACGATGGAGTCCCTCTAGTTGGGTGGTCTCTCTTTTTATTTAATTATCCCAGCATAGTTGTAAAATAGCCAAAATCCATGTTTAGACAGTCACCGTGAATGTAATTATGGATGTAGTTAGTTGTACAGCACTATAGTGACTCTAAGGATGGATAGCATTCCAGTGAAAGAAAAAGTGATTATGATCTAGGTCAAGACTCATTTGACAGTGACACCGCGACCTGCTCAGTCAGGATCTTCTTGACAAGTGGAGCCGTGTACTTCCTCGTCGGATTCGAGTCTCGCTGGTGATAAACTCTAACCTCAACACCCACCGGCAACCCTCCATTCTTATTCAACCTAAGCTCATGTTCGCCAAGCCGAAGCGCACCATCCTTCTCCAAACTCTCAAAAAATCTCGAGCTAAGCTTCACCACGTCGATCTGTCTCCCTCGCGAGGAATACGCCGCCTGTTCAGCGCTTTCCAAAACTCCGGGATTCACCACCATCCAAATTTGCTCTCTCCGAGACTTTCCCGTCTCTTTCTCTCTTTCTTTCTCTTTCCCCTTATTCGACCCTTTCTTGTTAGGTTTTTCTTTGAACGACGTGATCGCTCCGTGGATATGTATCCCACGCGCTCTCATCCACGAGAAAATCTCCTCCTCCACCGTCCCTTCCCTAGCCCACTCACACAAAGGCATAGGCACGCTCGACAAGCCCACTCGAACGATCGGAGAACCCGGAAGCCACGCAACGCAGTACTCATACACCTTACAATCTCTCTTGAGGAGATCACGCGTTCCGAGATGCGAGAGATCCAACTTTTTTCGAGAGAGCGTCGACGTCAAATCCTTGATAGACTTGTCATCGCGCACTGCATTTCCATTTGGCCTCATTCCACTCTCACTCGAAAAGGTCGTTGTGATCATCTCAGAGTAAGTTGAGAGTGGGATGAGAATCACCGCTGCGTCACGGTCGACTTGGAGGGCTTTACCTCCTGACCGTAGACCATCCGTATCGATCAAAACACCACACAGAAGGAGCGTCGCGAGTTCACGAGGTACACTGATCCCCAAAGGATTATCGCGAGACGGAAGAACGCTCGTCGCGATATGCGAACAACAGCTCCCACAAGGAAGGACTATCCGAGGATCAGCCGTGTCCTTGTACAACCCCTCATCTTCTCTATGATCCACAATCGCAACGACACGACCGTCCACGTTATTATGCAAATACCGGTCTTTGATTTTGTTGTGATCGACGAGCACGAATCGTTGGGAGGGAAAAGAGGTATCGGCGTCGTTCAAGTGAGGGATATCCGCGAGGAAAAGAAGCTGTTCTCGGGGCTTGTAGATTCCCGCTAGATTGAGAGCGTAGATGTTTTCTGCACGTAGATGGAAATCTTCTGGTTGCATAGGGATAAGCGGTACCGTCGGCCGCCTGTGCACCTCGGACTCGACCCAGGCATAAGCTATAGAACTGGCTATACTGTCCAAGTCTACAAACAAACGAAATATGGTCAGAAGACCCCCGATTGCTTGATGACGTGATAAGGAATGTTACCGCATGACTCGTTGCCCATGACAACAGTCCACTCTCCTCCCCTGCTAGGTAGTTCCTGTATAGCCTCGAGGTAATTCTTCTTGGCCGTAGATACAAAATCCGCAAGCACCGTCGTGGCATCTATCGGGCTAGCCTTGAAATTTTTGCTGACTTTACTCAAAGCCTCGGAAAATTTGCGAAAAGTATTAGCCATGGAGGTGGGAGGTGTCCAACAAGCAATAATACATATCACGTGTATTCATTGATATAGCCAATTATTCTATGTGGACCTTGCACGTGCAAGAGCCTGATAGACCGTGGAATTGAATTCCTCTAAGATTACATATTGGACATCCACCGGGACACAACGTCCCTATTATGGATGCCTCGCTCGCCGCTATACGACGTCAAAACGCGTTCTGTTGCCATCTGATCAATCATTTTCAAGTTTTTGGGTATCGCCGTCTTGGAAATAGATTCCGCAATCCCACCTGCAGGAGGATACAACAATCTGCGAGCACACTAAGAAAAAACGAATTAAAACGCTGAATTCAATTCCTGATTGCACAGAAAGAAACGCAGTCGACGACGTACAAGTTTAACTCCCCACCAAGCCCTCACACTGATTCCGGTGGGCGACTGGTCCTGAGGCACAGAAACGTCACTATCGTTCATGTCGATGACTATCAGGAAATTCTTCAGCGCGAGAGGAATATCCCCGGCCGTGAACGCAGTTTCGGCAAACTGAAGGAAAATGAATGGATTTTGGGGAGCTAAAAGGAGAGCTTGGGAAAGAGCTTGTAAAGCTGAGAGGTAACTTGAGACCCGCAAGGACATGCCTGTCAAATACAGCAAGTACCCAGGAAAGTGAGGACATACTGGCAACACGAGGAATAGATATCTGCTAATTCAAGCCAGCCTTCAAGGTCATTGTAGAAAGTATCCAGGAGCGATCTGAGCTCGTTTACTGCATCCTCAGTCTTTCCCATCCGACGAAGAACCGCGACTTGGCGTTTCCAAAACATCTACACGCTCACGCAAGTCAAGACCTTTGGGAAACACGCGCCATGGAATAGTCACTCACTGGGTTATGTACATGGTTCTGGGCTTCTGTCTCATAAAAACGAAGGGAAATTTCTGGAGATACTGTAGCCTCCAATAAAAGACCTTGGAGCAGTACAACACGAGGTGACTCTTGGCCTATTCGATCCGCAAGAGCTTCCCATGCCGTCTACCCAAGAGCACGTCATTATCAGCAAGACGAAACAAACCATTTCCAAACATTAAACCGTACTTTTGCAATGTCCAATCTACCGACGTCTAATGCCGCCATCACCAGCTGCTCAACTACCAGCCAGACTATTCCTCTCAATCAAAAAAAAGCCAGCCTACAGACGACCAGAATACATACTATCATCGTTCGCCTTTGTATGCTTGATATCCTTCAGCAGGGGCGATGCTCGATCAATAAATTCCTGGGATGCCCTTGGATTTTGGGCTTTGAATAACACAAGCTGCTCAAGGCTAGTAGGGGACATGTTGGGAAGACAGATTAGTCAGCATATGCCCCGTTCCCACGTTCAGTGTTCTCAAGTTGTTGATGTCAGTATTTATTATCCGCAACAGGCGAAGCCAAGGCGCGTATATAGACAGACCCCCCAGGCACAACCCAATGACTATTCACATACCCCAGCTCAAGAAATTACGAACTGAGACCGCAAAGGAGTCAACAGTGTTTAGAGATCAAGTGTTAAACCAAGAAAACATATCGGGGATCATTATCCCAAACCTCACCATCCTCCTGCTCAAGCTCTATCGCACTCTTTCCTTCATCCCTGGATACCCTCTCTTGCAGAATTTTCTGATTTCTCTTATTCATCATGCTCAGCTTCGTACGTGTTATAAAAGCAGCCAAAATGCACAAGACCAAACACCTTCAAAATCAAAAGAGGTTAATCAAATTTTAAAGATCTCGAGTATCTTACCCCGCAGAAATCGCGTGTCCTTTACGGAATGAGTCTTCGGGGTCAAAATAGATTTGAGGCGAGGCACTACACTTGTAAAGGTCATAACTCAACACTGGAATGAGCGCGACTCACATGGAGACACAATTCGATATCGACACCACAAAAGCAGTCCCAACACCCCTCTTCGACGTGGGCGAGAACGTGTTCGCAGCCCAACTCCTAAAAAAATATATCATTCATTCAGCCAACCCCGAAGAGTTTCGGATTCACTAAACCACTTGCATTACGAGTGGGAACAGGCTATAGTTTCCCCCAACAACAAGAAACAATGCGAAATAGGCTGCACCTATGCTCTTGTGCGCCACAGCGGCGAGAATGATGTACCCGATAGCCGATAGCGTGGCAGAGAACATGATATGATACCCTCTATCCTTAGTGTAGTCGCTATGCCAAGCCTGGAATATGACCATGAACCAGCCGACAACATATGGAGCGACAGTGAGCCCCTGTGCGTTGATAGAGGAGAATCCAAGGTCCTTGATGAGCTTAACATTGGTTGTCAGAAACAAGGGGATTGCTCATGTAAGGTATCACGCACTGTAGGAAGGAAGTATGATACTGTCGCAACTCCTACGTTGACTGGACAACGTCAAATCAGGATCTAGATCATTTACAACAAAGATAGCAGACACTCACAACTAGCGTAAATAGCCATGAAAAGCCAAGCATTCGGATCCGCTACGATAGCTTTGAAACCCTGCCATCCAGTCATTCCTCCATGTGACTGAGGCTTATGGTCTCGATTCAATCTGGCTTGAGCTATGGCTCGTTCACGGGGTGTCAAGAATGATGCGGAAAATGGGAAAGGTGGGAGGAAAAATAAGATAACTGTGCCCATGACGATGGTTGGAATAGCCTCTATCTGAACAGGACAGTCAACGTCTGGACACAAACGAAATGAGAAACATACGAGGAAGAGAAATTGCCATCTACAGATTTTTTGAGTAAAAGGACTGTCATAAATTGCAGTGGAAAATACTTGCCCCTTCAAAAGTGATGTGTGTGCACGCACTAAGCCAAAGGCAATCAATCCCTATAAAGCAGTCAAGTACAATCACTATATGGTTGCATTGCCACCCACACCAATGGCTCCGGGTACGACACCAGTCATCACAAGACTAAAATAGTTGAGCCACGGATTGCGCCAAAAGGAATGTGACCCGACCTAATTCTGAATGCCAATTCACTCCTGCAATCGTTGGATAGCGAGTCCTGTCCAAGACGGAATGACGTACCGTTTATACCAGAACGATAGATAATATATGACACCTGCGTAGTACCCAGCTTCCCCTATCCCCATGAGTACACTGTATCATTCTATAAGCCTATTACTTTCTTTCCTGCGACGAGTTCTGCGCACCGCAACACCAGAAGGCCGGCATATCCTTTGGCATACGTGAAAGAAAGTGAGCATATACCCCAGAACGTGAGCGATAAGAAAAAGCTACCGAAGTATGATTAAGATGCCCCTTCCCTTTCAAAAATTTGAACTCACAATCTATTCGCCCCGATGTGTCGTTGCAAAACTAGGATGGAACCTGCGTTAGCGAACAAAACTAAGACCGGTAGCCTTACTATTTGCCGGCATTTCAAGCAAACCTAAGATCTGTCAGATGACGCAATCCACAAAAACTGATGCGAAACTCACAATACCCTACATAGAAAATGCTAAGAGCTAGCGTCCACTTCTGGTTACTCGTAATGCCCTGAAAGAAAATGAGCGCATCGTCGTTTCTGGACAGAGAAAGACCCACATAATTATCGTTGAAAGCTTCAATGACGTGAGCATTGCCGCTGTACATATCAAGTTCAGCCCATTGCTAAGTCTGAACGTCTCATTACTAACATATTTGTACGATCTGGCCAAGGCATAAGCGATAGAAGGCAGACCATATTTGGTGGATCTCGATATCTTACCGAACTGATTGACTGTAGGTCCCAAGAAAGTTGACTAAGCATCTAATGAGGATGATTCTTACCAAGGTCACTCACAGCAATAACTAAAATGGTCTTGTCAGCAGCGCAAGTACGCTCTGGTGAAGATATCTCACCTAACAATAATCAAAGGGAGTACAGCGTTATCTATCTTTCGCCGAACTTTCTTCTACACATCATTCTAGGCTTCAGAACATCAATCAGTCGGATACTTTCAACGAACCTCTTCTTCGGGAGTATACTGCACGGTTTCCGCATCTTTGTGCACGGCTTCTGCAGACACGGGGTCTAGAGGCGAAAACAAAGACCTCTTTCGTGCTTTATGTCCAATCGCGTTTTGGTGCAGTGTCCCACACTGTGCCTCCTGTTCCTGCCGTTTCACTGGATCTTCATCCGTTGTATTCATGACCTCTGCTGAACCGGTAGATGGGACTGTCATACTGAAGATAACGGAGGGAAATGGTCTAAGATCAGGTTTTTATGGGGGAAGCACCCAAGACGCTATAAGTGTGGGAATAACGATGGAGATAAAGTCGCGCGTGATCCAATAGAACCGTACATATGGAGAAGACTGCAATTCATCGGAATTCCGATTCCGCTATAGGCTAGAGATCCATGTGCAACATCATAAAGAAGGAAATACCTGGTTGAAATTAATTACCGGTGTGAAACAAGGGACGACTTACCTGTACTCGAGTTCTTTGCGGAATAATTTTGAGGATACGTGATGAGGTTCACAGTATCATTACACCTCTGGATTTGTTGTCGAGCAACACAAGCTTGGCACCAACAAATAGACGATATTTATTTCCCTCTGACTCAAAGGACCAGGCATGGAGAACATTACGAAGCCGAAAGGACCAAGGCCAATCATGATATATCTTAAAATGGTCCACAGAAGACATGGAGACCTCACAAAGACCTGTATCAGTTGCATTTGGGGTAACATTCCTCGTTTCCTGGCCCGATCTCTCGGGGGGTGAAGATGGGGCTGCGTGAAAAGAAATTCCGATGGAACCAATATTTCTAGCCTCGCGGATGCCAATGAGGAATTCCCAAAATTTCCTGACCGAAGAAGTTGTCCATGTGAATTCATTCATTTGAGTATTCGGGGGAGCAGGAGGGTCCTGTGGAGAGTCGAGTAACACTGCCGGCGACGACTCAGACCATGGAAGTTGGCCGCGAACTGGAATTACCCATGCACAACGACTGTATTCATCGAAGCTGTCGAGGGGTAACTCGTATGGGGCAATCATCGTGGGTTTGGATTTTTGGTAAGGTGCGATGTTGACTTGACGGCTCATGGGTTGAAAGAATGGCGAGGTCAGGATGTGAGGCTTATTATCATCAGAACAAGACCTCAACCAGAGTAAAGGCAATCACTTGGGGTATGAGAAGGTTCAGAGGCTTGTTGTCAAGCCTTCTTCTCTTCATGGAACGTGTATCTTCATCGGTCAGCTTGCGTTTTGGAGCCTGAGTAAAATCTGTACTGATGAACTCAACAAGATTATTCAAACTGAAAAACTCGTTCTCATTTGCGGGTGATCCCCACTCCTTTAGTTCGGTCGATCTTGTTCCCGAAATGAGAGGTGGTGCTAATGAATACAAAAATTGAGCTGGTTCGACATGTGAGTCCCTGCTGAAAATGACTTTTGAATGTGAAAAGACTTACAACAGTGTATAGCAGCTCCTAATGGCTTCGGGACGCGACGAGAACTCCACGAGTCCTCACCAGTACTCTGAAAGACCAGATTTCGGCCCTGCTGGAGTAGCAGTGATCGAGACACTTCTGAAGGTTGCTTAGCTGAGAAATGGTGGACTGTGATGTTTAGTTGATACTCAAAGCTTCGAGCCATTTCAAGCATGAGAACTGACACAACGATCAGAACAATGTGATTGAACAATGTGATGTAGACAAAGCCACGATCACATGTCCTAGTTGGCACATTGTCTATCACTACTTCCATCTCCAGTCCTCCCTCAACATAGTAATATGATCATTGACTGAGAAACTCTCCCTAGAAACAACTTGCACCACTCTATCTTCTAAAGTAGAACCCGAATGCGCCACTCTTTCGCCGCCTTGGTTGGTGGTTGCGAGCCTCGTATGCAGAGTAACCGATTACTGAATGAGCCACCAGAGACCAGCGATACTACAGATGCTTCAAGACCAAAACGTACGCCAGAAATGTTGAATTATCATTGAGCTTCCTAAAGATTTTATCTGAAGCTCACGGACGTCGGCTTCTGCGTAACCTGGCAATTTCGTTCTTCCTATTTGGCCTTTTCAATAATGGTTTGTATATCTCCATTCTCATTATGAGATGATGGTCTTAAAGTCACACCAGTGCTTTATGTTATCATTCTTTCTGCTGCACTGGACCTTGTGCCCCCCTCAACACCCAAAGGAATTATAGCTTTCTTTAATATTGCTCCATCATTCGTTGCAAAGGTTGGATGGCCCTATCTACTAAAGGGTCAGATACGCTATGACAGGCGACTGATAGGCTGCTGTATTTTGAGCATGATCGGAATGATTGTGAGTTTTTGACATCTTTGTCCTACATTATGTTCGACCACTTTTCAGGTTGTTGCATTGTTCGAGCCGTTGTCTATGAGGTTGATTGGAATTGGCCTGGCTTCATTTTCATCTGGTGTGTAGATTCCTTGTATTTGGCATCGATGATGAAGCTTATTTGTTAAGGCCTGGGAGAATTGACTTTCCTACAGTTGTCAACGATCTATGCTCCCCCTTCTGTCGGTGGTCATGGTGTCGGGTTTGTAGTTTGCCGCTATCTTCTATCCATCCTTTCATAAGGTCATGTTCAGGTATTTTGCTTCTGGAACAGGTGCCGCAGGTCTTGTTGGAGCTTTCCTCTGGTGGGAACTCCGCAAGCTTGGTGTCCAACTCGGCATTGGTCTCTCTTCGGTATGTCTTTTCTTCACATGCAGAACTGAGCTATCTTAGTTTCTCTCTCTTAATGAGGTTATGCCACTCGCCATCCCCCTAACTTATTTTCTTTTTCTACCACCGAACACGGCGTTCTTTTCTCTCCCTCCTGCGAGTTACGAAGCTTTGGTAAGCTCATCAGGGGCGGTCTCCGATTTGCCCTATACATCTCTCGCAACCAATGAGGAGGAAATCAGAGAGGAGGAAGATGTATCGGCCTCGTTGCCAAAGGAAGAAGTTGCACTTAGCTTGGATGACAAATGGCGTCTTGTCAGACCTTTACTGTCGAAATATATGCTTCCCCTCTGTAAGTATGATTTTCTTCTCGACTTCTTCGTTTATTCTAACATAATTACTAGTTTTGGTGTATTTAGTACGTGCTTCAACTCTGTGCAGCCTCGGCTTGCTGAGATCGGACCTACCATGACAGTTTGAATACACTATCAATCAGGTATGTCCCTGAAGGCTCCGACCTGAGGTTCAACTAAAGACTCCCATCAGGGCATTGCTCCTACGCTACTTTATCCTGTTCCCTCTCCAGATAAACACTGGTTTCTAAGTAAGATCATACATTCTGTGAAGGATTATTACCCGCTCTGGCAGGTATGGTGTTGTCCTCTTCTCAAGTTGCGAACTCGTTGATCGGCGAACTTAGTTGGTCTACCAAGCAACAGTCTTCCTCTCTCGATCCTCTATTTCCTTTGGTCTACCCGCGCTTCCCGCACGCCTCCTTCCTTTACCTGCCATCATGCAAGCTGTTATTTTTTCCTTACTTGTTCTAGAGTCTGCTTACGGCTTTTTCTCGAGCGAATTGGAGGTGGTCAGTGTGTCTTTTGTATTTGCACTCATCAGCATCGAGGGTGTGTGTGGCGGTCTTGCGTAGTCAGTTTTCTTTTCTCTTCCATCGAGATGGTGACAAATTGACTGATATCTGTACTTCAGCGTGAATGTGTTTTTTCAGCTTAATCAGGAAAACCTAGATCCAGATTCAAATCATGACGTTGAGCGGATGAAACAAGAGAAGGAATTCAAGATTGGGTCGGTTGGGTTTGCGGATTCCTCGGGAATTTTGTTAGCCTCAATGGTAGCGGTGCCAACTGAGATTGAGCTGTGCAGAGCTCAGATTCGCAGGGGCAAGTTGCTTTGTAAAGGTCTTTAGCATCTCAACACCACCAATTTTTGACCGTTAAAGATTTAAACGGCATAGACTGGTGGTAGTTCATGACTTCCAGAATCCTTTACATTAGCAAAGATCATGGTAGTCTATATAAATTCACTACTCCAATGTAATATATCACAGCGGCATCTTCAACTCGCTGAGACCACAAAGGGAAGGATTGAAAAATGCGAAAAAAAGCTTTGGTTGATTTACTAAATTTTCTTTTACACCCTTTGACTCAGCCGGTTAATTTGGGGTTTTCTAGAAGAGAGGGGACGAACTAGATAGATGGAGACCAGATGCTTGGTTACTGAAGGTGATTTTGGCTAACACCTTCCTTGGCCTTCTGACGGAGTGGCGCAAGATCAAAATGCTCCTTTTGGCTTACTACACAGGTGAGAGAGGAACTATCGAATGCCCTTACACTATTCTATACTTTCGGTCGGTCACTATGGACTCATACTTGGCATTGGGATGTCACCTGACGCACACCTGACCCAGTTACCTGACCCAGCCTGCGAGATGTGACGTTGTTCCATTATTCTACTCCACTTCTGCATTTCTTGTCATCATTCCAGCGTTTCTCCTTTATCTGGCCAATCGATGATGTGGAGGAGTTATTCCGGATCTCACTCCTTCCACAGCAGACGTCTGAGGTGAGACCACATTACTGTAGCCCAATTACTCATAAGATCATGTGGACATTTATTTCCTAATCTTGGAACAGAAGAAAATGGCTTCTTTTGCTTGCTGCTGATGGTAGTGTAGATATTTGTTCCCACTCGGACTCCTTCAAAAATGAATGGTTACGATGTAGTTGACTTAGATGCCTAAAGCGAGGTGGTTATCAGTCGCATCACTCCTCTGGCCTTATGTAGATACACCCCTGGTGCAGGGCCCTGTTTAGCTCCGCGTCTTAGCTTGTTTGCTGTTTGTTGAATAGAAAGAAAATACTAGTTACATGACCTTAGAATTTCGTCTCATTTATAAACGATTTGAATCGCCGTCTAGCTGGTCCGACCTTCCTTTGGGGACAGATGAGATGTTTTCTTCTTGCCAGAGGTAATTATTTCGGTAAATGAGAACCAACTAGTCCAAAGGAAGAACTAGAAAAATTAAACGAGGGTGACATTGGGTTTATGAAGAATGTGCTGGCTCCAAGTGATTCAGGAGTCATGCGATTTTGATTCTGGCGAAGGTGACAATCATACAGAATGGTCTATTTGGAAAGGCACAATAATACAAGCAATCTAAGTGTTTTATGGTTTGGCTTCGGTCATTATACTTGTTATCGGCGTTTTATCATCACATTTCTGAAACTACAAGACGATATTTGATGCTGAAAAGTGTGACGCTCACCCTCGTGTATGAGCATTGTTGTGTGAAGAGTATTGTTACATGGATAATCAGTTCCGAACTCATCCAAATACAACCAAGCAAGGCATCAAAAAATATTTATGTCCCCTATCACCATGAAGTACTTCTCAACAAGAGGACATAGCAATGGGCTCTCCTTCGAGGAGGCAAGTGATTTGTACCCTCAAGAAAGCATTCGACTAATATTGAATCACTACCACAGGTAGTTCTCGCAGGCCTAGCACCAGACGGTGGTCTTTATATCCCGGAACATATACCCGAGCTACCAGCCAATTGGAAAACTGCCTGGAGCACTCATTCTTTCGTCGATATTTCTGTAGAGATACTTTCTCTCTACATCTCACCTGAAGAAATCTCTATATGCGACCTACGAGACCTTGTCGAGAGATCATATAAGACATTCCGTCACCAAGATGTTACCCCACTTGTCAAGCTCGAAGACAGGAAATTTGTCCTCGAATTATTCCATGGACCTACTTTTGCGTTTAAGGATGTTGCGCTGCAGCTGCTCGGAAATCTTTTTGAGTTCTTCCTCAGAAGAAAAAATGCAAGAAAGGCAACTGGGAAGGAGCCAGAGAAGTTGACAGTCGTCGGTGCGACAAGCGGGGATACGGGCAGGTGCGTCATGATATTTTAGCTACTGCAAGAGTCTCTAACATCTCATAGTGCGGCTATCTATGGTCTCCGAGGCAAATCCAATGTGTCCATCTTCATCCTCCATCCAAAAGGTCGCGTCTCGCCAATCCAAGAGGCCCAAATGACCACCGTCACTGACTCAAACGTTCACAATATTGCCGTCAAGGGAACGTTCGACGACTGCCAGGCATGCAAAAATCCTTACATTCGTCCGAGTCACCACATTGATTTTCGTCGACTAGGACATCGTAAAAGCTCTTTTCGCCGACCGATCTTTCAACGAGAAACATCATCTGGGCGCAGTCAACTCCATCAACTGGGCCCGAATTTTGGCACAGACTGTCTACTACTTCCTCTCTTATTTTCACGTACAGAAATATCTTCCACCTGGTACCTCCGTCGACGAGGTTGAGATTCAATACGTGGTACCGACAGGGAATTTTGGAGATATCTTGGCGGGCTATTACGCGAAGCGTATGGGTCTCCCAATGGGCAAACTTCTTGTCGCAACCAATGCCAATGATATCCTCACCCGTTTTTGGAAGAGTGGACGCTACGAAAAGTTTGATTCCGGCGAGCTCCCGGCAGAGGATGATCAACAAGCCATTGATGCCAGCGGAGTCAAAGAGACACTCAGTCCTGCAATGGACATCCTCGTTTCGAGCAACTTTGAAAGACTGTTATGGTATCTTGCGTTTGAGAATACTATCGGCGGATCGGAGGAAGAAAGAAGAGCTAGTGCATCTCAGACTCTTGATGGCTGGATGAGAAAGATGAAGACCGATGGAAAAGTTCAAGTTCCCATGCCCGTGTTGCAAGCTGCAAACCATGACTTCACGGCGGAAAGGATATCGGACGAATTGGTGCGTGACTCATATATACACTTACTCATCAGTGGGCTGATGTACTTTTTGAATCTCTTCTCTTGTAATAGACACTAGAGACTATCCGCGAACATTTCAACTCACAGCCATCTTATGTCGCCGACCCTCACACAGCTGTTGGCCTAGCTGCGGCTAGCCTTGTTTCCACTCATAAGTAAGTCCCTTCTTCTCGAATAGATCAGTTTTGAACATATGCTTTCTCTTTTTGCATCCAGTACTCCCAATACCTATCAGATTATCCTCTCCACGGCGCATCCTGCGAAATTCTCAGAAGCAGTATCGCTTGCACTTGAGACAGCATCAGATTTTGACTTCGATAGGGACGTGCTTCCGGCCGAATTCCGCGGGTTGCTTCAAAAGGAAAAGAGAGTCATTCATGTAGAACAACCTGATGTTCAATGTGTCCAGGAAATCATAGAGAAAATGAACCTTTCGACTGCATGATCTCGTGATTCCTGGCTGGCATAGAGCTATGGCTTCATTCTGTAACTGTGACACAATAGTTTTATTCGGCCAGGAACCTACCCGTTTATTTGTTTGCTAGATCTGCCTCGACCACACGTCGAACCCCTTTCTCCAAACCATCATTTTTGTCGTGTATCACTTAGTTATTCCCTATGACTGTAAAGCAAGTAGTGCTAGGAGGTTTGACTATCGGAATTATCAAATATAATTGGGTGGAATAAATTCTTATGTTATTACAGTACATGAACTACAAATTTGACGCTAGCGAATTGTGATGGTGTTCTAATCAAATTGCATGAGCGGACCATTTGTACTATGAGTACAATAGCCCAGCTTTACAAATAGATACTTGATAGTGTAAAGACAGAATCAGTAGAGGATTTAATGATGTAATTCTGTGAGCAGAAAGGCCGGAAGTGGTATCTGTCCTATTAACTTCCACTTACGAAACGTTCTTATCATCACACCACATCGAAGGTAAGAAAATAGAAGACTGGGACATAATCTTTGATTCAATTGGAGCTACCGACCAGCTTTCATACATACATAGACGCTACTGATGAAGATCATTGAGGGCTTAGAACTTCTCGTTGCTTGAATATGATTGATGTGAATCATTGATTATTGGAGTCCAAGAATAGGAGTGTGATGGTGAAGGCACGTTCTGTTCTTGTTCTGTTCTTATGGTCTGTTTATAAGCAGCGGCCATTATTCCAAAAGCAGCAAGACAATGCAAAATATACCCGGTGCACTTCTTTATAAGCAAACAAGAATGCATAAATTAAAGGTGAATCCTCATTTCGCTCTCTGCTTTGTATCATTATACACTGTGCTAGTGAGTCAATAATTCTGTGGCATTATTGATTGACCAGTATAGTGTATATCCATACCATATAGAACCCTTCCTTAGGTGAATTCTATACTTTCAAGCTTTCAGTACAGTCGACTCTGTCTAAGAGCAGCTGTCAAAACTGATGACTAGTCTAATTTGATAGCTTAGGAGTATGACAGAGTCAGTTGATGATACACCCTGCTAAAAACTGGATTCTGTCATGGTTCAAGCTGACAGTATTAGATTCAAGCCTGCCAAAGGTGTCCTTCAGATAGATTAGAGATTACTCTTTCCTTCATCCTTGGCTCACCTATACATGATACAAGGATAAGGGTAGAGATTTACAGTCTATCCTCTGATAAACTTCAAGTAGTGTTATAAGTATACTATATTTAAACCATTCTATATAGAAATACCAAAAGCAACCTTGTACCAGAACACAGTTTGACATGTAATTGGTAAGAGTAAGAGTAGTCACCGATCTGCCCTGAGTTGACTCTAGGTATATGACATTTATCTTCTTTGTTTACCACTCTATCACCTTAACAAAATTTATTTTGATTGAGAAGTATGTATCCTATAAACAAACTGAATAAAGAACACCATTATATGAATTAGACTAAATCTATTCTACTCCCTCTATATCATCAAACTGGCCATGCTGTTCACATAGACACGAATACATTTTTCGAAACACTATAAATTATGATTGGTATCATCTGCGCCAGAGCATCCATCAAGGGTTCAGTTGATAAGGAAACTGGTGCTGACTGCGATGAACAAGTCTTCACTATCATGTCTTCGTGAAGCGCGAAGAGTCGATACCAGAGACGCAAACGTCTAAAGCCATCGAGAGGGTGGCGTAAAACGAAGTTCCTGTCTCTGTATAGTCATGGACTATCAGAGGGAGTCGCTAAGAAGTAGAGTGAGATTAATAGACTGCAGTGTCATAGTTAGCTCAAACCTACATTCTTGGAAGGATTTATCAACCAACGATAGATATCCGTCGAATCTGCAAAAAATCTCGCCCAGATTCCCAGAAACAGACTTAATCCAGATTCCAGGGCTGTTGCTTCTTCGACAACCAAAGTGGACAGCGAAACTTGCACCGTGCTCACTTTACCTCCTTCACCAAAACAGAGTTGGGTAAGGTACAGAGCATGTGCAACCTCACTGCGCTTTTCTGATGTAACGTCAGTGAGTAAATCTGCTGGATGTGAGATCGATTTGAGCTTACGATTAAAAGAGTCATACGCTTTGCCAACAGATACCATTGGACCAATTAGAGCCTGTGAGGGGTATCGAGTCAATGAAACGAACGAAAGACAAAGCAAGCTAGAATTAACTAGTTTTTGATGTGAAAGTTTGGATCTCGTTGACCTTCTCCCGCTTGATGATCCAATACGCATCAATGTGTAGACAAGATGTGTGAGATCAGGATCCGACAAGCGACCATTCTTTCGATATGTTGAGGGAAAATTTGAAGTCTGGCACGAAAGCTGGCTTACCAGAGCGCAAAGGCTAGAAAACGACGGTGAGCGAATCAGTAGGTATTTGAATTGTGATATCAACTTACTCTCGTATGAGATTGTCCAACTCATGAATCTTGCCCGACAGACCACATAACTCCTTTTGTCCGATTTTAGTTTGAATGCTGGTAAATTTTGCAAATTCAGTATGAAAAGAAGCCAAGACGATAGTTAACCGCATAGTATGCTCGACGAGGGCACGAATAAGATCCGCATGGCCAGCAGAAATCTGTCCATGGCTCCTGAGTATATGGACGCTGATGACAGCCGTCACTTACAGTCATGAATGATTTTAGGATATGTATAGCCTCCTCGTCTCGTGCAACTACTATGGGTAAAATGGTATCACAAAACACTGACAATACTAATAAGCATGTAACATTAGCAAATGAGGACAGCAACATACTTTTGAGGCGACCAGAGATGTTGATAGCTGTAGTCCTAAGTTGCCATAATAGCTCAGAAAAATCCTGGACCTACAATTCATATGACGATGGAGAATATACAATGAGAGCACACCTTGTGTAGATTATCCCATCGTGGTCTAAGAGGTACAGTCAGGCCTAGCATGTCGATTGAATGGACCATCTTTGATATAGACTCGAACTTGTCCAAGATGTCCATTAATGACCTCGCATATGCCCTACAGCCATTCTCCACGTCTTTTTGTACATCTCTGTCGACAAGACCATGGGCTGCTTCGATATACGATAAAACTTTGGGTCTAGTTGAATAAGACATTTGAAAGTAGTCGCACCGAGATTCGAGGTGCTATCATGGATGTTTGTGTGGCAAGGTTCATTATACGACATTTTCCGAGAGGAGGCGGATAACGCAAAGATAGTGCGAAAGGAGCGTCGGGATTTGTTTATAGAACATAGAAACCGGGATCAAGTGTTATATGCTGTGTTTTCTCGATTTGGTAAACATGCATTAATCAACGGATCTTCTAAAATAGGTGCTTGTCGGTACCCATTTTGCAAATTACAAGTTGTGAAAGCCAGGACACAAACTCTTGAGCTTGCTTTCTGTCGATAAATCCTGGTGCTCTTCGCCGCGGTTCATCAGGCACAGCAAGCGTGCATTCAGCCCTTGCGTAAGGTCTTGTTGGTGATGCCCAACAGAGTTCATCCTTGCATATCGGTACGGATTAACGTTCAAGAGTCGTGGATTACTTAATCAGATCCCGTTTGATCCGATGACTTTCGCTCAAATATGGAGTGTAACATTGTTCCTGTCATCCGAAATTAGGTCTTACAATACACCACTGACCGATTAGTTCTGTTGAAATCTGATCTGCATCAACCGAGCCATCTCTGTCTGTCGCGGAGCCCGCATTGAAAACCAGCCAGTTGAACATTACCAACATAATGAAGTTTTATTAAATCCCAGCATTTATCTCTGTTTCACTAATTTGCGTTCAAGTAGGCGCTGTGTTTCCAAGGCCGTTCAATTCTCATGATGTACCAGAATACAATGATACAATCATTGCAATGCTGTACCCTGATGATCTTTCAATGATCATTAAATATCATCGGAAAAAGTCCTAGGTTGCGCTGTATGCGCTGTATGCGTAATTCAAATTATACAAAAGTCACGATTGCCTGGCTTAAGTGATTCCTAATAAGTTGTACATTCTCACCGGAAGGGACCGCTTTCCGGTATCTGCATTACCGAGACATCCCAGCCTATGACCTAATCTTTGATATCCATATCTGCAGTTTCTAAATTGGAAAACCTTTATCAATCCTTCCAGATAGGAGGTTTAGTTGATCGACGCAACAGGTTGTGATGAGGTGATGGCCCCATAAACATCAAATATATCTTCAAAGCCATGCAACTCGTTAAATCACAGCGGCTGCAATTATGCTAATCAAAGGCGATCATTTATTTAGGAACCAATGTCGGGGAATTTTGGAAATCATCAGAACACATTCTGATGCTCCAGTCGAACCTGAAAGGTAATTTATAATGCATTAGATTACAGGGATTGATTGTTATGTCAATCTAGGAGCCAGAATAAGATTAGGCAGATTTCCTTGAGAAGGCTCAGAAAACAACCTTGAAGATGCTACAACTCAGCTGATGGAATTCTATCACTTTTCCGGATAGCAGGACAAAAACAAATTGATAAAACCAACCAGTGTTACATTATCTCCGATTATTGCCGATCTTGTCTATCGTGAAGATGCACAAAGCAATTATTAAAACAGTTGATAATAGGAAAAGGTCATAATAATGTTTAAACTAGAACGAGAAGAACGAAAAGGTCCGGAGTAACTACCCAGATAATACTACTAATATACGGTCTAACTAATATACGGTCTAACTATCGAGGGAGAGATCGAGGAAACGAACGACATAACGATAGACCAACGAGAGAGAGTTCAAGTCAAAGAATGCTACCAGAATCTCGGAGAGACAGAAACAAGAAATTTAGTTTGACTTCATCGATATGAAGGACTGCAATCAAAATTTCAATTGCTTAACTATTCAGGGTTATCATTCCCCTCATATTAAGGAACCATTGATCCCATCGGTCAACGAGCCGAAAAGCAAACGGATGATGTTTGGAATTTTAGAATTGGTAATCGGTGTCGAACCTCCACCAACGTACACTGTCCCCGAATGTTCTGCCTCGGCGAGCACGAAAGGTGGCAAGTTTGCCATTCCAACTTTACTCGCTATAGACGATTTCACAGCCCTTTTATCCCTACTGAGCAACATAGAGGTAATCCCACTTCCATGGACTGCTAAAATGACCATGTCGTTTGGGCGGCTCGTAACCACCGCTTTCGTAAACACACCAGTCTGCAAGTCCATTAACATAACACTGTGAGGCGGAGTGAGCGAGGAAGACTTTATGTCATTCCAACGAGGAACCAATTGGCGATCTCCCCACTCAGTTGCGTCAATGTAGCTGGGATCCTGGGATTGTATCCATTGGAAAGAATCACGTTCGGGAGTAGTGTGGTCTTCAACAGCTATCCACCCAGATTTTACCACGAAAATGGTGCCCACGAGGAGCTCGAAAGATAGAATAAATAATAAAGGACAACCAAATAAGGACTCCGGTGGCTGTGGGACTTGCCGCTGCACAAATGCCCGCAATGGTTATGAGAATAACGAGTCCCCAGATCATGTATTGCTTGAGGCTCCTCATACTGTCGTTCCTATACAGGCCCGCGGAATCGCGCTGCAGCCAGTTTGCAAGAGTGATCGATCTGGGACCAATGATAGAAAGAGCCGGCTCTGGAAGCTGGTTATCGTTCCTGCGAATCTTGACAGGGAAAGATGTGACAAGTGCTTCGAGTCGTTCACATCCTTCCTTCGGAGCAATGGGCTTTCCCCACCACCTGTATTCTTGTACATCTGGACTGGCAACTTTGCAAACAGCAGCGAGAAGCGTGGTGTTGTAATACCCTTGATTGAGCTCTAACAGCCAGGCAAGGTCAGCCCAGCCATTGATGCCGCATAGGTCCACCAGCTGCGACCTTCGTGGTAGGAGTCCATTTAGCGCTTTCCCGAGGAATACATGATCGTGGAAATTACCCGCTTCATCCCTACGAATGGCTTCGACAACGAGGGAGTGAATCGCTGACTGCCATGGAATCGCGCCCGAGTTGGTAGCATGTTGCATGATGTTGTACAAATGCCACATTCCCAGCTTCAGCCGCACACGCCTGCATATCAGTTCGAAAATCTTGACCTGCAAAGACGGTGATACGACTCTCTAGTTGCGAATTTCGGGTCATTACGTGGACAATTCGAGCATGGAGTATCTCGCCCATGGTGAAGAGCCGCTTGCCCCAAGGGCAATCGGTGCCACTGTGGTTACAGTTGACGGCATGGCAGAATACAACGACCTGTTCTGCCCGTCTGAAGATATCTGCCAACTTCCCGAGCTCTTTGCTTCGCTCTTTGCTACACTCCTCTTCATTCGTCAAGTGCTCGTCAGAGAGGCAGAACTCGTCAAGCCAAATCAATTCAACGTCGTCCTGCTGAAGGTCATTTGATTTTCTGGCGCGTGCATACTCCTGGAGTAGGGCCTGAGATATTTTCTTCCTATTTTTGAGGCTATACAGCCTCTTTCCTTCGAGTACATCCTCGGATTGATCGAGCTGGCTTCCAGCCTCATCAAAGAGTGCCTTGGCGCTCTCCATTGAATAGCTGATGGCGGTATAGGGTACATTGGGGACGATGTTGATGAGAGGTAGTAGTTCCAAGCAAATCTGAAGCATTCTTGGATCTGCCATTCTCCTCTCCATACTGTACCTGTTTTATTGACACGATTTCCGTTCCTCGAAACTTGACTTCCAAAAGCCACGTTGGTTTGTTACCGGTGACAGCATACTTGCCGGTCAAAGGCCTGGAGGACTTTCCCTCTTTCGAAGCGAGTGTTCCAGGGGACTCGATCAACAGGGCATCAGGTGTCCCCGCCCACTCAATACCCCACAGAAGTTTTGTCAAATAATCAACCAAGGACCCTGTTGAGAGAGGAAGGAATACAGAGATTGGAGCAAAGACGATAGCGAAGAATAATCGCAACAAATTCGCAGGGATGTGCCAGCGACTATCAGGTCGTCGCCCAAACCAGAGAGGACCCTCGACACCTGGGTCTTCGCGGAAGAGACGACGAGGCCGAACGTGAGTAACGAACGTGTTCCAGGACTCGACAATCCCGGGCATGGTTCAAATTGATGAGTATCTATGTGCCTGCTACTTTTTTTCTGTCAAGTCGCAAGACGAAACTCATGAATTTGAGGGAATCAGGCCGATGAGGCTGGGGGACAACGAATGAAGATCTACTGACGAATCGTTGGAATGACCATCTTTTTGTAGGTACCATACGAGAGTTCTCGATATACCCAGATTCAGGCAGACCTGGTTTCTCGGTAGTGACATATCAAGTTTTCATTGTCGGGACAGTGTGGATACGGAGGCAAAGTTGTTTTCGAGACAAAATCAGGTAGACGATCTGACCCACTAAAAATTCCGTGTTCATGGCTGTCGATTGTCAAGGAGATAGATCTTAAATCACATAACACGTCTGTCACTCTCACACGCTCTAAGAAATCAGGTACGTCACACTTTTTGATTCAGTATTTCTATTTCGCAACAAGCAAGCCAGTGCTAACTCGCGAAGGTCCTGAACAGGGCATCAGGTGTATCTACGGAAGACATAAGGCCAGAGGAACGTGCATCACACAAGCTCGCACGATGCTCGCCATATTATCATCATACTCATGTATTCGGGGAAAGCTCAATTTAGGAAGTTATGATATACCTGACAGCTGTTCATATTTCTGTCTGTCATTCACGCATCTCGCGAAAAGAAAAGACACGATGCGGGAATAGAGCAGTCCAACCTTTCAGTATAATGAGAAGAATAGCGCTCCCGCTGGGATCGAGTCCGTATCTTTCTTGACTACTCATTTGATCTACATGATGGGCTGTTGGTTAGAATTTTCTCGCTTTCTTGATCCAGGACTCTGTCGGATCGGAAGAAATGCCACCGTTTGACACGCTAGGGAGCGTTATGTGTTTGAGGCCCTCACTTAAGCTTTGATTTGGAGGATGTGTGGCGTGACATCTGGATGGAAGTCGCACATCAACATACTCAATAATGGGGAGCAAATGACCTAGAAAAATGAGGTGTCACTGAAGAATACATGTACCTTCAACCTTGAAATAGCCTAACCCAGCTAGTACATCGGGCTTAAACCAAAGTCTATTAGGACTGTTTTTGAGAGGTTTCCGTCTCAGACCAGTGTGTGTTCACACAATCAGGAATGGACAATGACACTCCTTTAATGTGTTAATTGAAACATGCAACTGTGCGCTTAGTATCTCTAAAAATGACTATATTTGTTCTTGGCAATTGTGTCTGCGTAGCGCTCAAGATATCATCGGTAACCATTCACATTTCAAATCATCGCAGATCCCTTTTCGGAGGATCTACGCTGGGAGAAATATAGGATGGTTGGTTGCACCAATTGCAGCTCCTACCATATTTGGGGCGAAGAGGTATGACCACAAGGCAAGTGCCACAAAACACAGCAGATATGAATGTGCGCCAGGACTAGTAATTTTGAAATCAAATACAGTCTAAGTATGGGTATGGAATGAAATGTTCATTATGATAAACATCACAATCACCCAGATCACAATGACAAGAAGAACTCGATATATTAAATGTCATCTGAAGGAGACAAGGGATACAATGAAACAGTTTCCTAGAGTAAGTATCAAGGCCCAATTAGATTAGTGCCCATTGTACACAGCGACGAAAATTGCGGATAACTCATATGCGTTCAGTGCGATTCAATGGGCCGTTATTTGCGCTGTAGCTTGTTATGAGATTACTTGTGTCAATGAGGGATATATAAAAATATATACCGGTAGAATGCGGGTCCTTCTCTTCAGTGCTTCTAAGAATACGTTGTTACGAGCCTGGTGTGTTGGATGCAGGCCAGCTGCCAATGTATTCTCCGACTTCAAGACATCTTTCAGCCATCCATAGTCAACATGTGTCCCGTCTGGGATCTGGTAATACCACTTCCGTGAAACCAACAGAAAGACGACCTGTCCTCTGGCAAATCGCGGTCACCATGTCTAGGATATATGTGCTCCTTTTTGCCGTCTCCAGGGGTTCCATAAACGACATTACTGGTAATGGGGTACGAATCATCATGATAATCTCTGACGCAATGGTCCCAAAGAGGAGAGTGAGAGGAACGAAAAATCCGTTGGCCTTGGAAAGGATGACGCTAAGTTTGAGAGCTACATTTCCGGACTGGAGAGACATGCGAAATGCGGTCTCAAGAAAACGTCTATAGCCTTTGCGCAGATTTTGGATGGGCACTGCTGCGTCTTCTAGATTGATATATGGATTCTTTTTGATATTTGAGTGATGATTCTGGCTGGGAGAATGCCTTATTAAAAGGAAGTGGGTGGTAGTCATGCCTTTGTGTAGGACAAAGTCCCTCGCCTGCGCGACAGAGCGGGGATTCTTGTATTGCGGAAATAACCACGCATAATAGCCTTCTAAGAGCTGGAGAAAAATCCCGAGGAGGATGAAAGTACCCTCTCGAGAATGGAGTTTGGAAATTGCTACTATTCCCAGGATTGCTTGAATAAAGAGTATACACAGGACAGCAAGATGCTGCCAAGTGAAAGAGCTCGCAAATTGCGGTTCCTCCAAGCGGACTTCCATGACACCACGAGGGTGCTCTTCGGAGGTCATGGCATAGAGTGCATGCATCCACGGGGCGATCACTGTTCGCGTAGCCCCGGAGCTAATGTCGGTGAGCTCGAGTCCTTGAATGAGGAGGCGTTGTGGATAGTCGTCATCAATCGGATTCTCTTGCCAGCCCAAAGACATTGGCATAGGCAAAAATCGACATGCTGGGCGGAGCATGTGCTTAATTCCCATCATACGTTTCGGCAGTATCGTTGCTGCGATTTCAACATAATCTGGGGAGCTCTTTTCAACTTCAGGAAATTTGTGCAGAGCCTCGAGTATGTTCATGTCCTTTGGAGAAGAGAGGGAAGATGCTGTAGTTGTGAACGAAGGCCTAGCAATGGGCGGTCTTTCAACGACTGACAAGAATTAGAACCGTTGACACCATCATAACTGTCAGGAAATAATTTAATAAGATCTTGGAGGGTTCCAGAAATGAAACTGTGCAATGTTGAGGGGAGTCGATGTCACGGAGTGATATTTGATCATTCCCACATCCATTTTCATTTAGATGTATGCCGGAGACATCGGGTACTGGGGATTTGCAACAGAATGATAGATGAGACATGGATGAAAAGCCTTGGAGAAAGCGATCAGTAGAAAGGTAAAAGTTCTTGGTTACTATCACTTGTTGATCAGATCAAGCCCCAAGTGAGGTACTTACAGAACTCCTGGGAGAGACATAGTCTGGCTGAAGCCTAGATTTTGACAACTATTTGATGTTAGAATATGAGCGAGTATCTTTTCGATCCCCATGGTCAAGGCGAACTCTTCACGAGTTCAATGCCTTGTTGTTGTTCTATCTGGGCATAAAAGTAGGTACTTGTCTGCCCCATCCACTCGCTTGAGCCGGACATTCGTGTGCTTGTTTCAACATTTGATCTTGTAGGAAAAGGCCTATTTTCCTTTTCAAAATGACATTCAAGAAAAGAGCCTACCTGTACCATTGAGAAGGAAAGATGTACTAGGAGCAGCTCGAAGTAGGAGCAGTAAACCCCAGCCTTTTCATTCCTGGTGCTAGAAGTCTTGTATAGTCAAAAATGGAGCATTGTGGATGGTCTGAGAGCATTTATAGTATCTCAGAAGGCAAAGAAGCTGGTCTGTGCATTTCTTACCTAGTCTGATATGGTGAAAAAGATGAAGTCGATTCACATGCTTGGTACATATGATCAGGTTGATACCTGATATGTTCTTTCTGCCCTGTAAGCGACCTCAGTCTTGAGAATTTCGCCTCCATACCTATTTCTCTACCTAATGAATCAGTCCACAAGGACAAACTTGGATTCCAACATTTTTTCTCAAGTGAGGAAAGGTTAACAACCAAAGGGTATTTTATTTCGAAAGAACAACCTGAATTCTGTTATAGGAGGACAAGCAGGTGTTGTCGGTAGATCAACAGGGCAGCCGTTGTGATGTCAAGTCGCCACCTCAATGTACCATGAAGAGAGGTGACATATGTGACACGAGCCAAGAATGCCCGCCATGCGAGCGTGATACTACACTGAAAAGAACTTAGACTTCATCCCTAATGTATATCAGATGTTTTACGATGATAGATAGAGATAAACAGAGATGGTTGAGCAATGGTTGAGACGAAATTCCTTGCATGTTTGCAACAAGTTTTTCTTCCCCCTTTTTTCTGGCCATATCTCAACTCAACAGGTATCTGCTCGTTGATTAACTGATTCCATTCATGGTAGATTGCTAGCTATTTGACAAAGATTGTCATGTCTTAGACATTCTCTGTAAATAAGGTCCACATGCTCATCATGATTACATAAGTAACCAGAGTTATTAACTCACCGGTAGTATACACTTGGTTGCTTTTTGTCCACATGACGGGCATGTCATCCCTCCCTCTGGCCCAGGAAGAGGGAGATGGCCAAAGTTATCAGAAATTCAAAGGCGTGTCGAAAATTATCGGACCCAAGTGGTCGCATTTGCCGACGTTAACGATTGGCTTTTTGGGCATTCAGATCTTCTGGAGTGTCGAGATGTCATACGGCAAGCATTCATGTGAACATTGCTTCTGTATGATTGACTGGATTGTAGCCTCTCCTTATCTTCTGTCGCTTGGTTTATCAAGATCAAAAATGGCATTTGTATTTGTTGCGGGACCTGTTTCGGGCCTAGTGATGCAGCCACTTATAGGTGCATATTCGTGTTGAATACGTAAATTTAAATTGTCTGAACCGATTCCCCAGGTGTTCTGGCCGATAAATGTACCTCGGGATTTGGCAGACGGCGACCTTACATGATGGCTGCGACCATTACCTGCGTCTTTGCTATGATATTACTTGGGTTCACGAGGTGGTTTACGTCAATCTTTGTCAGTGTAGAGGGAGACTCTGTACGTTGTCAGGCATTCCATACTTGCTGTTGAGCTGATGGTTAGGCTTCAGAATGACCTTTTGACGATCTGGTTGGCGGTGCTTGCTATTTATTTCATTGACTTTGCTGTCAACGCACGTACGTCAGAGCCTAACACACATAATCATCACTTCCAATGGAAGAATGATATCATTGTTTAGTAATGGCCATGGATCGAGCTCTACTCGTTGACTCCTTGCCCGCCGTGGAACAACCTCAAGGCAACGCGTGGGCAGCCAGAATGATGGCAATAGGAGCTATTGTCGGATTTTTCACGTGTGTATTTGTACTGTCTACTATTGGAATCAGACCTTAATGCTCATACAGTGGGAACGTTGAATTAACCAAAATTTTTCCATTCCTAGGCAGAACCCAGCTGCAAGTGCTTTCGGTCGTTGCCTCTCTACTCCTCATTGGTACTCATTTCACCATGGCAATGCTGGTGAAGGAAAGAGTACTACTCTCGAACACATCGGGTGACAAGTAAGTAGGTATCCCGTCTTTCATTATCAGCTACAATAATTTCCAGAAAAACCAGCAAGATGTCATTTGCTCAAGAATTGAGAGAAATCTGGGTGAATATATTCAATTTACCCCATTCCATTCGACAAATTGTGCGTCATTCATTAACTAGGTCTCTGTCCATTGTTCAACCACTTTAGTAGTGCTTCATCCAATTTTTGTTAGTATACCTACACTTCATCCTCAAGACACACCATAATCAATCTGCAGCGCATCGCTAGGCTGGTTCCCGATCCTCTTTTATACGACGGTTTACATAAGCGACTTGTATAAGCGTGGCCTCCCCGTGCCGCCCAACAGGGATGCACAAGTTGCCCTTGATACTCAAGCGACGCGATTGGGATCGCGAGCCCTTTTCATATACTCAGTCATTGCTCTGATTGCTAACCTTGTTTTGCCCTACTTCGTCATGGAATCCGTATCAAATGAACCACATAAGCCCTACTTGAGGTTTGGAAATGGATCCGAAGACTTTTTGTCAAAGATTATAAAGTTTACGAGAGTACCAAGCCGGCTACGAATACATCTAGCCAGCTTATGGGCGTTAAGTCACTTGGTGTTTGCTCTATGCATGTTCGCGACATTGTAAGTAGCATTCTACCTACTATCTGAACCTGAATTTACTTAACAAGGTGTCACGGCTAGTTTCACGAGCAGTGTCAGTGGTGCTTCCTTCCTCATCGCTGTCCTTGGGTTCCCGTTTGCAGTTTCTCAGTGGGCACCATTTTCATTGGTGAATACTCGTCGCTTCGAAGCCTATGCAGAAATTCATTCGAGTATTTATCTTCTAGCTCGCCACTGCAATACTAACAGAATCCTCCAAAGCCGACAGCACTGTCATTCATTTAGCCGATACTCGAACAAATCTAGGACGGCCACGTACTGGCCTCGATTGTAGCGTAGATGAAAGAACTATTTTCATCCAAAATGAAGCGTCCGAAAGTGAAGACGAGAATGATAGTGCAGATGAAGTTGAGAGAACGGAGGAGCGAAGGAGGATGTCAATAGATTCTCATGTGCATGTCAGCAGGCTGGGTACCGGTGGTGTAGAAAATGACAGTGGATATCCGGTGAATGGAGGTGAATTTGAGAATCGGACTGCGGGAGATATGCTCGGTGGAGGTAGTTTGAGCGCGAAGGCTGGTATAATTCTGGTCAGTGATCTTCTTATTCATGAACAGTGCACTGAAATTCTCCCGTAATCATAGGGCATCCAAAACATCTTCATTGTCATTCCGCAATTCCTCGTTACAGGTTTCTCTTCTCTCATTTTCGCCATCTTCGATCCTCAGAATGACATAACGCCTCATCATGGGGCTTCTGTACATGTGCCCTTCGCTAATGTAACAAATGCGAATGTGGTCATAAATAACACAACAGAATTAGCCGCCCGGGTAGCTCAAAACGTTTCTCTGAAGTGGCTTGAGTCACGACAAGGAGATGGTGGAATCGATATGGCTGAGGAAGATGGGGATCTGACATACCAGGGTTCGAACTCCGTCGTTTATATCCTACGATTTGGTGGAGTTGCAGCTACAATTGCTGCTGTGCTAACCTGGAGGTTGGCAAGGGAGTTGCGACATAAATAATGTTTTATTTTTCGCTGTGCTATCCTATTTTTCCTTTTATCTGTACTTTCACCCTTCCTAATCTATTCTGTGTTGAACAGGCTTGAGATGCTGCCCAGTTGTTGGGTTGGGTTTGATAACAATATTGAACGGCAATGTGTCTATACCTGCCCACTAGGTGTATTTTTACGCTATCAAATTATTTGGACCGTCATAGTGAGCTTTTGAATCATCTGCCAGGTGGCCAAACGTTCTGCTTGCCTGTCTCTGGCTCTAATGACCACCCTTTTTGTTACGAGAATATATGATGTTGAAGTTGTGCGAAGGAAAAGCCGAGTAGATGTCACTGCCTCGCTCGCTATCTGTTTGACCTTGGAGCGACTTGACTTATTTGATACACTTCAATGTGAGACACATTTAAAATCAAACAGTAAGCTTTTTCAAAGCTCCAGACAAAGTTCACTATTGGGTCCAGAAACTGACTTGTAAGTCAGACATTGTCTAACAAAGTTCTCCTGATGGGTTACGAGATCAATGTCGTGACGATGAAACAAACCGCATTCATACTTACAGGATCTCAGGGGGTTCAGTGAAAAAAGTCGTTCCCCCCAAAAACTCCCGCACCCACACATCTCGTAAAAACCAACCGATATGACCGACTCCACATCCAACAAGATCGGCCACAACAGCCTTCCAAGTACCATTGAGTATCCAGGAGAAAGCAACGAGAGCCACTGGTAGATAAGGAGCATTGATTGTGAAAAGGCCAAAAAACGAAATTGGAGTGGTTGGGTGGCGCCTTGACCATATGTATATGGGAACGAAAGCGAGAGAAGAAGAGAGGAATGGGACATTAACAAGTGGGGATACGGCCTAAAGAGGGAATGAAGTGAGGGATGTAGCCTGAAGAAGGCTGCGTACCAATAGCATGACTGAAGACGTAAGAAGGAGCCATAAGTAATCTGCTTTTTTGTTTGCAAACGATGATTCTTCCAGCATTCTGCTATACCGCATACTGTTTTCTCGTTCAGTAGAACTCGTTTTGGTTGTATGGATAAGAGCGCACAAGAAGAAGAGATGAAAAACAAAATCGAGTGATATTGACCCAAAGTAAAAGAATGTGGTTATAGCTCGCCATAGCTGATGGAAGTGAGCTTGGAAGGAGGACATATATCTCAGTTACATACTTGGCCATTGGCAAATGTGCTCTTCCAGTTGAAGTAAAGTTGTAGGGGCGTTACCAGTTGACATTGCTGAGCAAACAAGTTGTACAACCGGAGGATGTTTAGATAACCTCAACGCACATACCACAGCCAGACTGATGAAAAGCGAAAGTGCAAACCAACCGCGAGTAATTGGGGGAATTTGTGTTATCCAGGCTTCTAAGCCGACAGGCATGTAAGAGCTAGTGAGTGGCGATGAAAGTGGTAACTTAAGACGTCGTGATGAGTTGTAGTTTGTTTGGTTTCAAGAGGATATTGCAGGAAAAGTATACGCAGAGCGGGGATCGAACCCGCGCCGCTGCTTTCACACTGGACGCATGGGAGTGCGTGATCAGGGCCCTCAACTAGCCTGCAACAGGACCAAGCAAGCGTGATAACCACTTCACCATCGATGTGCTGTAAATTTCTTTGCTCAAAATTATTATCTACTACACATTTATCTATCTATAACGTAATAAACTCTATGAAATCCCTACTTTTCATAGTGTGGGATGTGATAAGTACTATAGTAACAAAAAAAAATAAGTACTATAGTAGTTCTGTGGTTACTCGCCTCGAAAATAACATTCAACTTTTACTGAGTCTTGCAAGTGTTTGCCGCTTCTTCACGAGTGAGTCAAACTACGAAACACGGTGTGACATACATCAAGGCCAAATAAGATTGCTTGATAAGTCTCGAGGCACTCTCAACCTCTTCTCCTCCTCTTTGTATTCTCTCCTTCACGATGACATCTCACGTCTTCAAAAGAGGTGCGTGGTAATCCCAATATCGGTTCCTTATCACCCTGATCCCTGTGTAGATGGGTGAGTTACGCGTCAGTAGGCGCTAATCATTCTGGCCGTTTTTAGTCGCAATGAGCGTGTCCAGCTCGATAACGCATGTCATGAATTACGCGTACTACCTATACTGACTGTACAGTTAGATTACCTCAAGAATCGAGAAGCTTTGCTATGGCTTGGACACTAACTATGTAAATCCCATTGAGTACGTGAATATTTCTGAAATGTTACCTAGGACAGTACTTTAATAAAGAATCTATCAGGGTCACACAGAAGGTTGTTCAGGGTGTATATCATGGTGTTACTCGATGTGAGCTTGTTCGGTGGTCTGCATTTATGTCTCTTATTCAAATTCTGCAAAAGAACCTTGCTGCGGAGACTGCTGCATACTTGACAACAAAACATCCTGATTATGCCGTACTAGCTGCCCGTATTGCCATCTCCGATCTTCACAAAGAGACCAAGAAGACTTTTTCGCAAGTCATCAGTGACCTCTACAAATATCGTAATTAACCTGATTAGCTCTACCTGAATCATTATTCACTAAATTGTCTTAGTGAATCCGAAAAATGGTCAGCCTGCCGGGATGATTTCAAGAGGAAATATATGATATAGTAATGGTACATGCTGATACACTGAGCTCCGCGATCATCTACACTCGCGATTTCAATTACAGTTAGTGAGCTCAAATATTACTACTCCCGAAGTCGATTGATGGCTGATTCTTCGACTAGCTTCGGTTTTGAGACTCTTGAGCGCTCTTACCTCCTTCGCATCAATGGTCGTGTCGCTGAGAGGCCACAGCACATGATCATGGGTGTCGCTGTAGGTATTCATGGAAATGATCTCGACCGTGTGATTGAGACATACAGTCTCATGTCCGAGCGCTATTTCACTTATGCTTCTCCGACTCTTTTCAACGCGGGTACCTAATAAAATGGAATCCTGTTTAAGAGCAAGCCTCTGAGTTCATTTCAAAGGCCAGAAACATATGACCAATCACAAATCTGGTTAGCGAGGGTCGATGACGATTTAACATGATGAAGGCGGAGGGAACGGGTATCGAGGAAAATAGAAAGGAATGGGCTTGTGCGAGCTAATCCGGATCACAGCCAAATCCTCCCCCGACGCACGTTTACGGTTCCGAGTTTTGATTTTGATCCATCAAGGTGGAGCTCTTATGATCGACAGAATCGTCATGACATCAACGAGCCAATTCGGGAGGTTTGGTGAGCGTAGTGGGATCGGCACTGGGTCTATGCCGAATCTGGGATCTGCATGGTTATTGTTGCAATGCCATCAACTCGGAACAGATTGTACAAGGAATGATGAATATAAATACCCACGTTCATAAGATGTTGTAAGTTGGTTTTCGTTTTTCATCATCGTACAGGGAGTCCAACCCAAAAGATTACTATAACTTGAATTTGGCAGATTAGTCAGAAGGTTTTTATCAAAATACACCAGATTAACTTCGAGCTGAGACCACAGCCGACACAAATGACCCAGGGACCTACCACCGCCTAAGAAGGTGGATGATTGAATTGGTGAGAAAAAAGAACTTCTTACAGGCTACAAGGAGACCCTTGTCGGACGTCGACTTTGGATGCGCCTGTCAGCTTTCAAAGGCCGGAAAACAGATTGCTTTTGCACTCTGTATGTCACTTACACATTGATTGGTCAGTTGATTCACCACAGATATACGAGACAGAGGGTACACAAATCTTCACAAACTCAATCCAATCACAGTCCAAGTCTAAGCTACAACTAGAAAACAGTGCCATCACTCTCAATCTCAATAGGCGGTCCGCCCGTCTTGGGTCTCTTGATCTTGGCAATCTCCCTTCCACCTTTCCACGTGGCAGCTTCCAAGACTTGCGCCAGGGTGAGCTGTACTGGAGTGAGTCCAAGCTCGGATCGGACAAGGTCCGCGATTCGGTCCCTGTAGATGTCAAGATCTACTAAGTTATTGTTGATGTAAGAGGAACGTACAGCTCGATTACCGTCATCGCGCGCCATTCGACGATTGCTGGATGGGAGGGAGCAGCAATCGGCAAACCAGACTTGACATCTAATGGAAGAGCATCTTGCTTGAGCGTCAAGACGCCAAAGTCGACTAGCAAACCACCTATTTCAGGCAGAGAACGCTATCAAGTCGGGTATTGCAAAAGACAAGAGAAGTGCATACCATTACGATATTCCGGAAGACCGGTCATGTCCTCGAGGCCCTCAACTTTCCATCCAAGTATCTTTTGTAAAACCTCAACGAGACTATAAGTCAGCCATTGCGTGAGCTTATGGAATGGGACGAGGATGGTGTCAGAATCAGGATCAACAGGGCCTGATTGAGCGAGCGCTCGACAAGGCCAGACATCACCGAGGGAAATTCCACCAAGGGTGGGACGGGAAGGCCAAATCGGGTTGAGACCGTCAAGAAGAGCTGTCCAGAATGCAGAGAGGGGAACAGTCGGGGGCAGCGTTGGCAAGGCTTGAGATTCCAAGAAATCTGTCAGGATCAAAAGATCAGGTTCAAATATTGTATCTGAGAAGTGATAGAGGGATACCGATAAGGTTACCGGGCCTTCCTTCTTTTCCAAAGAATTGTGGGCTGGAAGTGAGTGCTTGGCTGAGGCTGGTGAGAAGAGAGACCCGCCCTTCAAGTCCAGTCATAGGATTGGCCTCGGATACTTGCATCGCTACACTTGTACGCTCAATAGTGATTTTCGATAGACCGGAAGCTATACGTCAAAGTTGACGGGTTGATGAGCTGGATACGTGCGAAAGACCTACCATCAACACGATATGGCTGGTCCTCAGAACCACTGAAAAAACCATCGTTGAACATCTGTACGCTTGCGACTGCAAGCCCTTCAGACCGAGAATAGGCCTTGTTGGTATTGGATTCGATATAGTTCCATTGGTTACCAGCACCAGCGTCGAGGAGAACAGAGACGAGGAATAGGTCAATCAGCCTGCGAGCTTTCTCCTTCTGGTCGACTCGTTCTGTATCCCATTTTGCGAGAAGTGGTTCTACACGAGGTGTTCCAGCATCTATATGGCGCCAGCGGCCGTGTGGTTGAATCTACAATATGGGGGTTACCCGTAACTTGGAATTTCAGTGATAGCGTACATTTGCTGGATCGGAGTTATAGTCCCTCTGATTCTGTGAATGAGGATCATGAGCTCATGATCGTCATGCATACCTTGATGATGTTTAAACAAAAGGCGGCCACTTCGGCTTCACGTTCAGGATGATAATCAAAGAACTGGAGCTTTCCTTGAGTGGCAAGATCGTGTACGCGTGAACAGCGTTCTCGAATAGCCGGCAGTGTACGAAGATAAGCTGCTGTGAATTGGGGTGTAAGTTCTCCAAGTACATTCATGGTGGGACGAAGGTGATTGGGAGCCAGGCATTGGATGGCAGCAATCGGTGATATATTACGTCATGATCCAGCAAGATCTGTAGCTAATTTGGTACTTGTGTTCTTATTTGAGGAGGGGAGGATTTTGTAACAGTACCAGGAACAGACACGTTCAGAAACCTACCACCAGATGGTGACTGCAAGGTCTGACTTTGTATTTCTGGCCATGCTCACATTGGCTAAGCTAGGAAATTTGGGGCTACCCTTTCCAATGGTCAGCTTCCAAAACAACGTCCATTCCAAAGGTGTTCTACTGGCTGGGAAGTCGAGAACACAAGCAAAGAAATCCTGCTATGACACAGGAAATTCATAACCTGGACCCACTGTGACGATGGATTAGGACTCCTGGGGCTCTCACAACTGGAATATGCGGGTCAGAGTGGTGTTCAATTAGGGATATACAGGTAAAATTGAGCAAAATAGAAAGATAATGAGATCCAATCATCTTTGATGCAAGTAGTGATTGACATAATTCTGTGTCCAAGTTGCTTGATTCAAATCCTGCAGAGCAGTGGGAAGATATGATTTGCGACAGATAGCACATTTGATCTCGTTCTAGTCACGTGTATTAGCAACACGTAGAGCATGAAAGCAACACATCATTCTGAGATATTTATTCACTGACTGCCTTGTTTCACAATGAAGTTGTCCCTTCCACTGTTTACACTAGCACTTGTGCCTTCGTTGGCATTGGGTGCTATCTTCCCTCCTAACTCCCATGTCAAGATGCTCGATCCCAAGTCGTTCAAGAAGGCTCTGAAGGCAAATGTACGTAGGTCTGTCGGTCGGTTGTGAAATAATCATGATCATCTACGCAGAGAACGAGTCTAGTTGCTTTCGTGGCGCCTTGGTGTGGTGTACGTACATGTAGCCTGGTTCTAGTTTGCTATTATAACCCGAATCTCTAGCACTGCCAGCGGTTAGCACCAGAATATGCCAAAGCTGCAGACAAACTCCATCCCCTTATTCCTATCTATGCTGTCGATTGTGATCAGGAAGATAACAAGCCTCTCTGTGCTGAACAGCGAGTACAGGGCTTCCCGACAGTTAAGGCACGTTTGATATTCTATCTCTTATCCATCCAAGCTCTTACACTACCTTAGCTCTTCCCTCGAGGTAGTAAGGTCGCCCCCATGACATATGAGTCGGGAGAACGGACTTCGAACGCAATCATGAAATGGGCATCAAGACGAGTACCAAATCACGTAACGAAACTCTCGACTGTGGCGGAGGTACAGACCTGGGCTGGAAAAGTGTGTATGACGGAATCCTTGGGGGCATATCGGCTAATAGTGAAATGATTTAGACACAAGATCAGACGACACTCTTACTCCTCACCAAGGACAAGAAGGTCCCGCTACTATGGAAAGTCATAGCGAACCAGTATTTCACAAAACTTGAGCTGGCTGCCCATCGTAATGAAAATGGAGGGGCGGCAGAGATTTTTGGCTTTGATGAGAACACCAAAGTCCTCGTCTTTCCCGCAGGATCGGCGAAACCCATCAAGTACGAAGGTGTGTTCTTATCCACTCATTGGGCTAGACTTTTTGACCCTGATCGATGCAGGCGCTACCAAATATGAGCCTCTAACTAAATTCTTGAAGTCAATTCTTGATGGGACTGCAGATTTGAAAATACCTAATGAGAATGATAGTGATAGAAGGGACGAGCTGTGATTACTTTGTCTTTGTCGTATATATTTATCTACATGATATGTTAGGCACGTGATATATCCACATGACTTGTTTACTGACGCGACTTGGGCATTGTGATTGTATTTTTGAATGATGTCGGAAACGACAGAAATTCTGTTCAACTCTCCTGGCCTCCACACTCTCCGGCGCGACCAGCTCCAGAAGCTATGCAAATTCAATCTCATAAAAGCCAATGGAAAAAACACTGAACTCGTCGACCGGCTCAGGAGGCATGCTTTGACGTTACCAAAAGATGATCCGTTGAGCATTGCCGCTCGGAGTGAAATGGACCTGGATGACGAAGATGGGGAGGAGGATGTAGATTATGGTAGTCAGACTCCAACTCTGAGGTCTGGTAAGCAGTGGGAGGTGATGGAGAGTATCCAGGAGGTCGAGGAGAATCTCCAGGGGACGTTCTCTCCTCGCGCATCCAGGACAATAAATTCTTCTGACGAGCTTGGGACTATCAATCCAAAGAGTAAGCGGCTTTCTTATAAAGTTGCTTGTTTACTGAATGAATCATAGCGACTGTAGGCTCGTCGATTCGAGCTCTTGCCGTGTCTCTTGGTCTCAAACGGGCTCCCAAATCAGACGAATATTCAACACTAGGGTCATCTCGAGCCACTGGACAGCAAAATGATGAACTCGCACAATATTCTACTCCCTATTCTGCTATTCGAGCTGCAACGCCGCCTCTCCACGACAATTTTACATTTAATACTGCAACTGCACCACCCAGACGCATGTCATATGCTGCTAATGCAGAGCCTTTGCCTGGGTGCCCTCTACGACCCGGTGAACCTGTCCCTGACAATGCTCGCCTCAGTATGGATGTCAGACTGGCTGACCCGCAGCAACAGCCTATCAACACAGCGGAAGCCAAGGAACTATCACAGCCTACTACGACTATCCGTTTAGTTTCCAGTAAATCATCCTCATCTTCAGTTGCTGACAACGGTAAATCAGAATTCGAATCGAGAAGGGATACCTTCCAGACGCCGAAGTTGAAACCCTTCGCGACGACCTTTGATTTAGTAATGAGTCCGTCTGCTGCTCGCAGCGGTGCGTTCTGGGCTCCAGACACTCGACCTGGACCATTCGAGAAGATTTATCCTACTTTGACGGTTGATGATCTCCCACCCGATGTACCTTCCAGTCCACTCAAGAAGGCTGACCATAGCACCATTGGAAGCAGTGCGAGCAAGAATAAAGGCACCCTCGGAATTTCGAAGGCAACAACCACAGTTTCTTCTGAGCCATTCTTATTTGGCTCGCCGCTCCACTCTGTATCTAACACCCAGTTCCAAGCTGCGGCTACCAGCGTACTCGAAGAGATGAACAAACGCCTCGGTACGTCTGGAGTCGAAGGCGTTGGTATGGAAATTGTCACTAAATTGCAACCTGGAGCGCATACACAAGCTCAACTTGCTTGTGATACGAAACCTCTTCCTGCCCTACCAACAAAAAATGGTGACAGAGAGATAACGAAGAAGTTTGACGACATGCACAAAGCTGAATTTGATAAAATGGAGGGAATAGATGGGCTCGTGAAGAGGAAAATGGAAAGGAAGAATCCGTCGTCGTCTTCTACTACTACCGTTCGAGTAGCTGGGACGAAGAGAAAGTCTAATGTCCTCGGAGAACTGGACAAGGAACTGAGGAAATTGGCTGCTGGACCACTGAATGCTGCCAGTCTAGATAGTAGTCGTGGACCGGCGAAGAAGAGTATGGTTCCTCCTAGAGGATTGTATGATGAAGACCAGGAAGACGAAAATGAGGAAGACAGGGAGGGAAGAGGAGGGAAGAGGCTGCGCATGGATCCTGATACCAATTCAGAGGCGTGTAAAATAGATGCAGACAATAAGAACAACAAGGAGATAAAGCAAGTTGAAGGACGCGACCGAGAACGAGAGGTGAAAGCGATCAAACGGAAATTAGAAATCAGTAGAGCGAAGAGGAGGAGCTCTGTTGGAGGAGTTCTTGCTGCTGCTACGAAATCGGCCGCAATGAGAAATTACAAGTATCGTCCAGCTAGTGAGTACTCCATCATTGCCGTCATAAGCACTGATGAACATTCTTGATTTAGCTCCGAAATCTAAACCTTCCTCGAAATTTGGGCTCTTGACAACGGCAGCCAAGAGTCTAGTTGCAAGTGTTTGGAATAGAGGCAAAAATCCTGTCTTGAAATCCATCGCGGGAGATGGCGTCACTGCTCCGACAAAATCGAGCTTGCTGAAACGGAAGGGAGGTACGGACGGGTTTGCGCCCGTTAAATCTTCTGTCAAGCCGATGGCGCCCACCGTTGATACCAATACCAAAGTCAATGCTGGTGCTACTGTCAGTGCAATGGGCACGGCTACAGTTGATACCACAAAGGCTATGACTGTGATGAAGGATAACGGCAGAGCCACCGCACCGTGCCAGTCTCAGGACGCCTTTAGTACGGGAAGAGTAAGGTCGAGACCACCTCTTCCTCCTTCGTTCTGTGGTAAATCTCAGACTACGTCATCTTCTTTATGGACGGGTTCTGCTGCTTCCGGGAGTGGTAACAGGATACAACCCTGTGGGACTGCAACTCAAGTCGTGCCAAAACCGACATCTGGAGGACCAAATGCATTGACGAGTTCCAGGTTGTTGGCGCCTACGGCCAGCTCTTTGGCTAAGATGAAGCCGTCGACGATGTTGCTTGAACCAGCTGCGAGTAGTCCGAGAGTTGGATTGTCGTCAAGAAGAGGTGGCCCGAGGAACATGGCGGTTTTTACACCGAATCGTAATGCTGCCAATTTGAACCATGGCGGGAGGATATTTAGTAAACCTAAATTAGGAATTCTAAAGGAGAGAACGGAGGATGGTGATGCTAAGGGTAAGGAGAATGAAGATATGGAGATCCATGGTGTCGATGGTGTTTTGAAAACGTTAGTAGCTGGGACGAGACAGCCGATGTTTGCGAAAAAACCGAGGTCCAGAGTGGTTGCAAAATTGGCTTCGCAGCGGTCTACATCGTCCCCGGTCAAACCAACAGCCATGACCAAGTTGACGACGCTTCCTTCTGTGCCTCAAACGAAACTTGGACCGTCATTTACAGGCGGGATGATACCTGCTGTACCGACGACACCTAAAGCCCATACTCATGGGAAACGTGTCAGATCGAGTTTTGCACCGCTGAAAGGGCATGTGAGGGGAAATAGTGCTGATACGATTGGTGTTGGTGGTGTTGGTGTGAAGGAGCGAAGTGTGCTTGATAGTGCGAAGAAGAGGGTTAGACAGAGTGAGTCTGCAAGGCGGAGGAGTGTTAGGATGAATGGTGTGCCTCTGATGGGTGGGAATTATTGATGGTCGGTTTTTTTATGTATCTACTATGATGTAGGTGTTCCTCTAATGGAGTATGAGAAATTAGCGGGTCTGTGAAAATAGATCCTCTTCCTTTTGTGTTTTTGCATGACTAGGATTTGTTGTTTTTCTTGATGTATGTGGTTTGACTTGACTTTGATGAATATAGTATTCGCCTTCCTCTTCCAGCTTTCTTTTGAGAGTTTGAGACCTGATACTATTCACTCCCACCTCCCTTGGACGCTTCTAAATTGAGCCTATTATTATAATTGTTATTGTGCATCTACAACGTCCGTAACGTCTTTTCAGTACGACTACTACCATTAACAGCAGTAGCAGAAGCAACAGCAGAATCATCAAACGATAAACAGGATGGTACTAGAGCAATAACATAAGCGCCATTCACAGCGCCTCCATCTTTAACGGTCAACCATCGTCCGAATCGATGTTCTTGACCGGATCCTACTATCACCAACACCGCTGGAGAAGAAGTGTGAGTGTGAGTGTGAGTGCGGAAGTGAGAATGGGCATGTAGCCACGATGATGATGAGGATGAGGATGATTTTTGTTCTGATGAATTTGATTGTTCGTATTTTGATTGTGTTTGTGATGATGGGACAACATGGTTGTTTTGGATGGGTGGTGGTGGTGGTGATGATGATGATGATGGCAGTGACGGTGGAGAAACGAGTTGAAGAGAATTTATAACTCCAGGAATAGGTACACTCCCCAGGGCAGTGAACGATCTTAGCTTTGGGTCAAGTTTCCATAGTCGGATTTGACCATCCCATGAACCTGAGAAGAGGAGAAACCATAAGGATCTCAAGAGTAAGTCAGTATTCAGAGGACTTGTCAACGGACCAGAAACAAATAAATCAGAATAAGCAAGTGCAGCAAGAGCAGTTATCCAACGTGGTGATTCTAAGAGACCTTCAGTAGATGATTGAACTTGGTGTAACCCATGCGCGAGGCGATGAGTGAAGATAGGTTTCTTCATTTGAGTCGACCAGAGAGATATTGATCTATGTTTTATTTCATGCGTGCGTGAGTGTTGTTTTCCAAAAAAAAAGGAAAGAAAAAAAGGCAGACGTACCCACTATCGCCCCCTGTGACAAAAGTTGATTCGTCAATCATAGCTATACATTCCAAACTGCCTTCCTGATATTGGTCTTTCGATTTCTCATCTGTATCTTCATGGTTTTCATCGTCCACTCCTAACCCACCTTCCAGAATCTCTCTCATCTTGTTCCTTTTTGTTCCTTTGGTTCCACCACCATCACCACCACCACGAAAAACGAGTTGACTCTCTTGGGCAATTTTCCAAAATCTAGCTGTTTTATCTCTTCCACCTACACTCACACAGTTTTCACCGCTGAGTGAAGAAAGAGAAAGGATTGGATCTTGGTGGCCAAACAGAGTTTCGGTGTAACCCATGATGGAAGGAGAGAGGTCGTAGAGTTTGATGGTACGGTCGAAGGAAGCGGTGAAGAGTTGGTGAGTTGAGTGGCGGAATGAAAGGGCCTGTGGAAGGGCCAATGGGTGAATAAATGAGGTGATGAAATTGAACGTACAGATATAATGTCTTTGTGGTTCATAGGACCTTGGAAGGATTTGAGGAAGGTCAGTGTGTTTGCGTCCCATACGATCAGGCGACGATCACGACCGCCACTGACAAGATATTTTCCATCCGAGCTCAGGGCAAGCGCAAGTACTTCATCTGTGTGTCCTGTCTCTGCAGGAGTCGATACGGTGGTGGAGTGGGATGATGTACCCTTGCTTTTCTTACTCTTGGGGGCTTTGTGTAGAATCGCGAGCTTTTTGCCGGTAGGTAGATGCCATTTTATGATGGAGCCTTCTTTTCCTGAAGTGTAGAGAAAATTCTGAGGAGGACAAGGTGACGGCGGAAGTGACGGAGAATCTGTGGCCGCGAGTACGGAGAATGGGGAGAGTGGACAAGTCGGACAGGAGGGGAGAGATAGAATCTGCAATAAAGAGATAGACTTTTCCAGAGTGGGAAAGAATGTCTTGTTTCAAACGCGAAGAAATAAGCTCCTTGTCGATTTCTGCAGCATCAAATTCGCCGTCGGCTAGATCAGAGAAAGGCGTGTGTTCATTTCCGGCATTTTTCTGGAAACGACGTAATAACACGCACCAAGAGACTCTTTGATACCGTTGAGATAGACTTGGGCAAGACGAAGTCTCTTTTCTGCGGGTGTTTCGTCCTCGTCCTCGTCGCCGCTCACGCCAGGGGTCCAAATTTTGTTGCTCCTGCACGCCGCCCCATTCTTCGCCGCTGGAGTGTTGATCGGATAATTCTTCATCCATTTTTGGTCTTTTGGTTGCATGGCGCGAGGTCTGTGTGCGCTTCCGTTTTCTGGTTTTTGAAGTGGCGAAAAAGTTGTCTGGCATGACCCGCAGGAATGACAGAAAAAATAAGAGATGTAAAATTATATCACGTGCATCGAATGTCACGAGAGTGTCACCTCTACAAAGACCTTATCTTAGACAAGATCTCACCCTCCTTATACCCACCTGGTGTTCTAGGCATTAATAAATTATGGTCCTCGCAGAATTCTTGTCCAAATCCAACCCAAACTAGGTCAGGATAAGCCCCTATCAACAGAAGCCTACCATCGATGACAGACCCCTGGAAAGCTACTCTGAAGGAAGATCTGAGGATGAGGCCCCGTAATGAATCTACATTAATTCCTTTCCTTTCCTTTCCCCTAATTACTGCTATAACCTTCCGGGTATACTGCTACCCCAACAATCTACTAGAAAACTTCCCCATAACTTCCTTCTCTAGCCTCATGCCTTTTGTAGTTGCGCCGCTCATGTTTAGGCCCTTGTGTCCGAGCAGAGATAGATTTCCAACAAAAGTTACGTCACGTGGCAACAGGCATAACCCAGAAATAATAGTTTTTTTAGTACCCAATTACATCACATTACATGATGGCCCGTTTCTTTTTCTCTGGAGCCCCCAACATGCGTCTACTAACCCCGGAACATCTTAACCCGAACATCCTCAATGTTCAGTATGCTGTGCGCGGAGAACTTGCCATAAAAGCAGAGTCTTTGCGCGACAAGCTCAAAACAGGCAACAAGACTCTGCCGTTTCCAAAAGTCATTTCGTCCAACATTGGGAATCCCCAACAAAAAGGACTTGACCAAAAACCAATTACTTTTACTCGTCAGGTGGCTGCCTTGACGGAGTGGCCTGCACTGGCTGAGCTCGCCCCGGGTGTGTTTCCGCCCGATGTTGTTGCCAGGGCAAAAGAGCTCTCTGATGAGATTGGATCGATCGGTGCCTATTCGCACAGTCAGGGTGTTCCTTTTATCCGTCAGAACGTTGCTAGGTTTATTGAAGGTGTGTTTATTTTATGCGGAATTCTTGTTGTGGAGCTTACCTCATTTGTAGAGCGTGATGGATATCCTTCGGATCCGGATCACATCTTTCTTACTGCTGGTGCTTCCGCTGGCGTATCACTTTTGTTGTCCATGTTGATTCAACACTCGAATTCGGGTGTGCTCATCCCGATTCCTCAATACCCGTTATACACCGCTGCGCTCGCCCAGTTCAATGGTGCACCGATACCCTACTACCTAGACGAGCAGCAGGGCTGGTCGACTTCGGTCGAGGCAGTTGAGACTGCGCTCAAAGATGCAGTCGCTCGGAATGTTGAACCCAAGGCCCTGGTTATTATTAATCCTGGTAACCCGACTGGTGCTCTCCTGGATGAGGCGACGCAGGAACAACTCGTCAAGTTGTGTGAGGTGCACTCGCTGGTGCTGCTTGCTGATGAGGTGTACCAGGACAATTTGCACAAACGTACAACACACCCGTTCACGTCGTTCAAAAAGGTGGTGAGCAAGCTACAGTCGGAGGTCCCGCTGGTGTCTTTCCACTCGACGTCGAAAGGCGTCACAGGCGAATGTGGTCGCCGCGGAGGGTACTTTGAGTGCACGAATTTGTCTGAGGATATACTAGGGCTGATATACAAGATGGTATCTGTGGGCTTGTGTCCGCCTCTGTCAGGACAGATAGGTGTAGACTCGATGGTGCGTCCGCCACGAAAGGGCGAACCCAGCTACGAGCTATGGGAGGCAGAAACCGACGGAATTCATGCTGTTCTTGCGTCACGTACAAAAGTTATGGCCGAACGCCTCAACAAGCTACCTGGCGTCACGTGCGTCAACTCCCCTGGGGCGTTGTACCTGTATCCGCAGATCACCCTCTCCGCCAAGGCACAGGCTGCAGCTCGCGCCCAAGGCAAGGAGCCCGACACTTTTTACGCCCTTCGGCTCCTCGATCGGACAGGAATATGTGTAGTGCCGGGCAGCGGATTTGGGCAGGTCGAAGGCACGTGGCACTATCGGGTCACGTGTCTTTGTCCAGGTGTGGAAGATTACGTAACTGCACTCGAGACTTTCCATGCCGAGTTTCAGGCCGAGTTCGGCTCGTAGGTAGATCACGTGTATTTTCCGTAGTCAATGGCGAAAATGTCGCATCAATGCTGAGTCAGCTGGTCCGTGCGTTATGTGAGGAGCTCCGGGCCTGTCAACTCTGGTCAACGATGGCGATTAAATACCGCGCGACTGATCTTTCTCCGCAACCCCCATGGTCTGTCTCTCCCCTGCTGCCTGTCTTCCATTGCTCACCCGTCATAGGTTTTTATTGACAGCAAAAAGTACGCCTGGTGTGTGTCTTCCTCGTCGTCACCGTCGACAGCGCTCTCAGCCCGCCCCTCAGTGAAACCTGCATCAAGGGCCATAGATCCTCGGCATGCAAGCATACTGACCGTCCCCTCTTTGAGATCAAGAAAAAGGGCCGCCCAGTGACTCAGTGCGAGCACTGCAGAGAGCTCCGTAAAACAAAACAGGTCCATGTGAAATGCATCTGCGAGGTCAGGTCGGACACTGGCAAAGGTGTGTTGACCTCATGCAGCCCACCGCAACGACGGTTGGCTCATTGCCAAGGTCCTCTGCACTAGTCGCTGCAAAACCTCCAGAGAGCGCCGCCTTCCCAAACGGTCTCCCTCTTGCATTGGCGTCGGCTGCATACAGTCCTCTCATCCACAGCGGTGCGCATCAGCTTTTTTTGCTGTCGAGTCACCTGCTTATCTCACGTAGCTACATCTTCTTGTTGTTGCTCTGGCACTGCAAAGTGCGACTGTTGGACACCGCGCAAGTCGGCTCCCCGCCCAAGACGAAAGACAGAGTCAGCGGGTACATCAGCAGCCACATTAGCAGCCACAAGACCGTGGGCAGTCATCACCCCCACTGTCGGGACAACTATACCACCGACTACTGTAACTGCCACTCCATGTCCACCCGCTTCTCATATTCTGGCCCGCATCTCAGAACTTCGACCTGTTCTCCCACGTCCACCTCCTCATCATGGCCCCTTTTCTAGTATGGCCCATGCCCATCCCAATCGCCATCATCATGAGAGTTCTTTTTTCAGTCCCTATGGTCGGGCCTATGATATCAATCATCCTCATCATTTTCCTCATATCACCGCTGTTGATCACCTCGCGTTGACCGGCCCTCCTTCCGAGCCTCTTGCTACCTCTCCTCCCGCAACCACCAATGTGACGCTTCCCTCAGCCTGCAATTGCGGCGATGGTTGTAGCTGTCCTGGATGCTTCCATCACAATAATACCCCGTTTACCCCTTCCCCTTCTGCCCATTCCACCTGTCAGAATCCGTCATTGTGTCATACTTGTCTGGATTGTACCATACTATCCCTTCCCCCTGACGCAGCTTTGTCAATGCCTGAACCACAGCAAGCAGAAGTAATTGATGAATGGATACGTCAAATGTCGACTGATGCGGCTTGGGATGATGGCGTCCGGCAGCAGTATTCTGCAGCTGTGAGTGCCACTGATAAACCCGTTAGGACGTCACCTCAACCATCTGCGGCGATCGTGGCGCCAGATATGATGGCTTCGTCTAGTTTTCCGACGTTTTCAACGAGTGAAAGTATGTTTATGTCTGATGTGGATGCATTTCGGAGTCGTTCACCATCAATTTCACCTCACCACGGTGGCGATCAGTTCCCATCTCATTTATTCAATGGTGATGACAGGCTGTCTGCACCTCAGCAGAGCATGTACATCAACGGACGCGGATTTTATTCGGATCCCTATCTGTGTCTTGCCTCGAGTGACAGTTGTGGAGGAGGGGATGCGTTATCGTCGGCAGTATATCTACCGCCAACGACGAATGTGACCGATTTTGATTTTGCTCATCAGCATTTGCAACGGCAAGATGAGGTGCCGGTGACGTATGCTGTCAGCAATCCTGATTCTGATACGAGTTCGACGTCATTTGAGTCTTCTGTGGATGAACAACATTCATTGTTGGGTGGTGGTGGGAATGCACCGACGTCAGTCCACCCGACATCATCCCTCCAAGGGCGTCAATATCATTCGTTGTCTGTCTCGCCTGTTTCGTTTGATAACAGGATTTTGTAGTGGTGGACTAGGTTGAGGTTGTTTTTCAGACTGCGAGTCATCTAGACTAAAGTTTTTTTCTTTATCTCGGTTGTATTTACTGGTCTTGTTTTTGTGTATATGATAAGATATTCAGATAATTCATTTGTCTCGTTGTGTGAAATAATTCGATCTGTTGCAAGTCAGATTAAATATCAGGTTGAATGTGAGAATAGAATCAGAGTTGCTGAAAATTGTGGAGGGGAATACCAACTTTTTGTTCTAATCTTTTCATTTTGATCTCATGAGCGGTGCTATGATTGGACTGACCATGGTGAGATCCAGGGCTCATATGCAGCTGGTGCTAACGATGTGGAATGGTGTGGTGGTGATAGGAGATAATGACTATAAATTGAGATCTGTTGGATATCAGGGGCAGCTGTCCAAGAAAGTTATTCAGATATGATAACTCAATGCGATAGTTATCTCAAAGTGTAGACCTGTGGCTGACAGGTTTTTCTGCTCAACTGTAATTTCAGAGCGCGACTACGAGAGCGATCCATGTGATTGGAACGATACCTAACAGTGTAAACGGCATTAGCCGGAGACCAAGGTTACAGCACAACGCGATAGATTGGGATTCGGGCCATGTTGTTATAACACCAGTAGAGTGGCTAGTAGAAGGATGTGGGTGTTAAGGTTGTATTAATGGCAGGGGCTATTCTTGTTGGAAACCATACCTGGCATAGCAGATTGACTAATAGTGGCACACACGCACACAAGAACCAAATAGGGATGAAATCCATTTAGGATGTTATCCATCATCGTACATCATGCACGTTTTTGAGCTCCTCATTTCCCCGATCGAGGCGATGAGTTCATCTCTGTCAGGAGCTTTTCTGTGTGCATGTGTCGCGCGTCTGTGTGTGCTTCTCGAAGGCAAAGGAAGATGATGACTGGCTTTGTTCGAGTGCTTGATTATAGCGGGCTTGAGGATAGAGTCTTTTGAAGACAAGAAGATAAGAAGCTAGATAAAGAACTTTGGTTTTGTTGACTCTGTTCCTACGGGAATTATGTTTCTGATTTAATTACTACTCTGGTGGGAGGGAGGGCCCGACTGCCCATGGGATTTTTTTTAGAAAGAAGACTGATTGTCTTTGAGCCACCTGTATGGTTGTTAGGCTTCAACTGGTCCTTGAGTGGGTCGTTTTGAATTGTGGTTCTTTCGTAAAGAATGGCGCCGTTGTCGGTGCCTCGGCACGGTGCGGCGAGATACCCCATAAGAGACAAAGCTCCAAGTACGTAGGTTGCTAGCAACCAGCTGAGGATCGGGTCATCAGGTACACCCACAGGACAAAGGAAACCACGAGCCTGGCAAGGACCTGACGAGTCATTATGTACGCGACACGTGTCTTCCTTTCGGGAGGAAGCTTCTGAAGGCTCTTGAACAGGAGCAGGATCAGCGCACAGCTCTAGAGATGATATGATATCATTAGTCCGTAGGAGCTGATTTGCAACTTGTCCAAGGTGCTTTGATGTTTGGAAGATATGGATCTCAGATTTGTCATAGTGACGTCATGCTTATAGATGGTATTGATGTCACGTGGATAACTTTTTTTGGTTCGGCGTTTCCGTTCCGCAACAAGCAAGCTAGTACCAAGACGCGGAAGTACGGATTATGTTGTTATCGAAGGGGGAGAGTACAGATGGATAGATGATACAAAGGTCAATGCGCTACTCATACTAACCCGAAACGTCTGGTAACTAAGAGATGAAACGTTACCTATTTTTAGTGTAGTGCTCGATATTCCAACACATATTTGCGGGAGGAAAGAATAGATTTTCTCGCATTTATGTGTCAATATCGTTGAAACATTTGAGGAAAGTAGATTGACAACGAGTTATGTCCACCGAATCAGAGAGTAGAATACTTGCATTTATAGTGTAAGTGTAGTGATAGAGATATATAAAGTAATGCTGACATGTAGTAGAGTGCCTGTCGATTCCAACAGGAACTGACACGGGAGTCTAGACCTTGTCCTTCATTTTTTGACTTGCCAGCGACTCTTCTACTAGAGGGCCATTATGCATCACCCACCTATTAATCTTGTTTTCTGAGCAGCGACATGATCCATGGTTGCATGATTGCCCAACGGAGCAAAATACTTGGATCGCGCTTGGTGTACCTGTCCGCAAGACACGGGGCTAAGCTATTGTGTTCCTTGATCATAAACACTGTCCACGTCTGTTTCTGCATTCTTCTGTGCTCCATACATCATGCTACTTACTTTTAATTAAAATTAGAGAACCCACTGTGAATAGTCCTTCAAGCAACTTCCAGATGGTTTCGTAGAAACCTCGGAGATTCCGAAAGAATTAGCACAACAGATGGTCAGGCCACGTCGAAAATCGAGAAATTGGCCTGGAGTTCTCTTGAGGTTGGGATCGAAGACCAGACCTTTCTCTAGGAGATCCTGGTTAAACTTGGATCTCATCATCCTAGACATTTTCAGAGTCAAAAAAAACAGGTATGGTATATGTATACATGACACCGCGGTCTTCACCAATGGGCCATATTTAACTCCTGAGATACCGTTCGAAATGATTCTCGGTTAGGGTACATTTTCTGCAGGTTTACGTTGCGTGCAGTAACAAGTAACAATTAAAGAACAATAAACGATCCTGAACATTTTGAATGTAAACCGTTCTCATGTCGATCGACCTGGAAAAGTCATTGGCTAAGAGGCACAACCTTCTTCAAACAGAGAGGGAAAGATGCAGCATCTTCATCGTTGATATAATAGTTAAGGCGTTTCATTCGACCCAAGCATGCACATATCCACACGAGTTATGAGGCCGCATCGCAGTTGACCCTTCTTTCCTGTTCTGGTCATCTGAGGCGAGGAGTCAATGAGTCATAATCCTTCTCAAGGGACTTAGCGACGTGTCTTGCTCACCTTTTAGCTTCAAAAACTCAGATAGCATCGGATAGAGGGCTTAGGGGATGGTTCTAACGATTAATTCTAGACTCAGTGTATAGCTACTTGATGTATGTTGATGATACTAAACTTCAAACAGGTTTATGGTCAATGGAGTCGGAAATCTGAACTCCGATCTTTTTCCAGATGTGAGGTCAGTTCTGCATGTAAACTCAATCGGAAATTGAGATGGAAATATGACGAGGTCATACAAGAGAATCAAGCAAAGTGAGATTCGCTAGGGCATCAGGCCCACTAGACTTTTGTCTCAAAGAATGTATGCAGATCACACTTCTAGACTTATGTTCAATGGATGTCGTCGTGAAGAAAAAATTAGGTTAGTCGAACCTAAAATAGGAAGGACGATGACATACTTTGAAGGATGATGAGAGCGTGAGTCATTCAGAAGAGACTGTACAGATTGGCCTGACCACCGATATGTTGTATCCCTCGGCGGAGCTGGAGAGATTAGCAGGTCATCATATTCCGGATGGGTAGGTGTACATGAAAGTAATGAAGTGATCCGATTTCGCGGGGAAAACGCCGGGCGGGAGCTGTTTTTAGAGAACTTGACCAAATGTCCAACTTCTAATCAGCAACATTATTGCTCTCAATCGCTGGAAATGCCAGTCATTGGTCATTCCAATGACTCCCAAAAACACGAGACAATGTACCTGTGATCCGAATCGCCGAAAGATCAGCTTCGGAACTATTCGGAATCTGTTCATTCATTCAACCTCAAGGTGCTGCACCAAGATGAGCGCTTCCGTCAGTTTTGATAATATAGCTGTTAGAAAGCCATGGTAGACTACATGAAACATAGATCCCAGTGGAAGAAGAATCTAGGAGTATTGGTAATCGTTGTGATATCTGAACTCAGCAGCGTGCTGGAATCTTCCCGACTGGACACGTTACATGAGATGTAGAAGCTGATTACTCTCTCTGCGCATAAAATAGGTATTACTGACTTTCATACGCAGCAGAAAGATCGGACTACTGCACAGAATTATGCACAAATCAGTGACTCAGACAGTGCAGAGATACAAACAGCGATATTGAACGCTCACAGTTCAATGAAATGGGAAGGAATGCAAAGGGAAAAGCTTGGATTAACAGTTCATGCGCAAGACCGGTGAACATACGAATAGCCGGACTGTCTTTTAATAGAACACGATCGGCGGATGCATGATACCACGGACCGGAGATTTGTTTATGCGGACTCAGAACAGCCACAGAACATGATCCAATAAATCCTGTTCATTGTCCTCCATGTACTTCCGGGAGCCGGCTTCCGTCGTCGTCATAAGTGAAGTCTCATTGGCCCTACTGCTGTATACCATCCGTCTCAGCAGCCTGACTACCAAAATAGGAGGCATCCAGGGAAAAGCCGGAGGATTCATTTCTAAGTCGGCATTTTCCAACGAGGTACTGGACGCGCCATCAGTGAGTGCGTAGCTTTGCCTAAGAAGTTCAGCAGAGCTTCTTGCTGGGGTCTGGGGTTTGCCAATTGAAAAGGGAAGGTGAGGGTTTAACACCTGGCTGCGTGGATGGTGGCGATCTCGAGCGTTTACTGGATGACCTGATGTAGGTATCGGAATCTTCGACAGTCACATATCTTCTGAAGGTTTCAACAGAGGATACGTCTGCGCTTATCATAACTAGTTCTCATAAAGCATGCTGGCGTACGAGAACGGTGTGCTATATACACTCAAAAGGTGACATGAACAAAATTAATTGAAATGGTCCTGTCCGCAAGGTCACTATCGAAGAATATCCAAGGTACCACAAAAACACTATCATGCTCTCATATCATCGGAGTCTGGTCGTCCATCCCGTCCTATTAATCGATGTATATCCTCAGTGCCACTCGACTCAACTCAAGATACATGCTTTCCCTGATAGCGAGGCCTGAGGCCCAAGTGAATGACTCGCCACTTTCCATTACAGTTGATGATGTTGAAGTCAACGAAACCGCGCGTGATCGTATCTGAAGGTAAATTTCAAAACATTACGGAAAACCACAATCATTTGACAGCAAGCCTGTTTCCAATCATATGCCCGAAATCATGGGGGAGATTAATAGTATTACAGAAGGATAATAACAATTGGTCACACATGCTGTTTGGATATACACTCTCGTAATATCACCCTTCCTGCAGATGCAGGGAATGCTTCAGATACTATTGCAGAAATGCTCGAAAACGGAGAAATCTGTTGTGCAGACCTCATAGCTCTCCCCATCACATCCTTGAATAACTTGTACAAAGCAGGAAGGTACATCACTTGCTGAAGAATACACCCGTGCTTCGGGCTAAGCGCTGCTATTACAAATAAAACCGAAGGTAAGCATCTTGTGGCGGTTAACACATGCTATCGCCTCTGTAGGGAGGAGATCCGATGTGAGCGATCTATGTATACGCAGCAACAAGATCCCTGACAATCAGGGTGTGGGCCGGTCTCGATGAGCAATACATGCCGTTCAACCGAAAACTCGACATTCATCTAGTGGCGGATAACACGATGATATCAAACTTTTGAGTCACAGCAGGAACCGATCAGAGTAGTGGCTGTCTAAGATAATCTTCAGAAGCATATCAAGATCGGATGGTCACCTATGATTGTGGGCAAGAGTTGACGAAAAGAGATCTTCCCAAGGCGGAAGGGACAAAGAAATGCCGCATCGAGTGATACTCAACGGCATAGAAGATGACACGTCATTAGTTGTTGCAACAGCCGGGGATCGTGCTAGGATCAGCAACCTTCATACTGGATGCTGCCAAAAATCCGGGGAAAACCACGTCGTGTCGTCGGGTACTGAGCTCAGATATGTCTTTAGTAAAGAATAGATCCGCAGATGACAGGGAGTTGGACGACGCGTGTGAGGTTTTGGGCGAATCAGTACTGGCCTCATGACAACCCGCTTCTTCAACACATTTGCACATCCATGACAGTAGGCAGAGTTTACAAATGCTATTCCAGGTGGCCTCAACTTTAGATCTGATCTAAGACATCGGATGATCAAAACTCAGGTGCCTTGTGGCATGAAGAAAAACATATAAATCGCACGACCCTGTCAACCCGGCTCCACTGTATTGGTTCTAATTAGTCTGTCCCGTCGCTATATATGCACATTTTTACCACTCACCTTCTTTGCACCACTTCCACCCTGTTTTCTGCCTTTCATTGGTCTGCTAAAAACAAGTCTCATAATCCCCATAAAATATGCCCGGGTTTCTCAGCAACTTAGACCCAATAGAGTACGTTCTGTAACATCCGAGAGTCAGCTTTGGATTGAATTTTTTTCTAGTGCTTTATTTCGTTACTTCAACACTGTCAAAGTTGGCTATCACATAGGCCTGATCGAAGAACGATTCGAGATGCAACTCACCACTGTCAATGGCACTCTTTACGCAACTCACTATCTGGCCGTGAGGCAATCAAACTCTCCCAATTCTCCAGTCTTGATGCTTCCCGTATGCAGAGACCTCTACAGGAAGGGCTTCTCCCCTGACCTTCCTTGGCCCAAAGAGGATGATCCGCATGAGAATTATAATCCCGACGCTGACGAACCGGACGTACCTGTCAAGATACCCTACTTGAATGCTCCCGTCTTGAAACTCTCACTTCCCGTATATCCCATATCGGTTCCTCACTTAATGTCGTTGCCTTTGGTGCTCCTCTTTGGGCTAGGACTGGAAATGGACATTGAATATCTCCCCTACCGTCTTTTACCAGGTACAGTCATTGCCGAATTTCCAGCTGCACCAGCCATGGCGGAGATATTTGCCAAGTTCCCCGAGCGAGATTTCGAACGTTATCATATGTACCTCGCAGGATTTCGGGATAATAGCTACTTTCTTGGGCTGAAAAACCAGAGGATCATAGAGATAATAACTACAGCTTGGAAGGTAGCAACCCAGGCTCGTCAGATTCGACAGCGCCAGCAGAAAGTCTTACCCCAGCCGCGTCGATGAAACGACCTTGGACTCCCGACTACTTTATCCTTAACCGTCCTATGTGGGGCTGATATGGCTTCCACGCGCCGAGAAGCCATAGTTACACAGTCGGCAATTGGCGCTAGATTTTCCGTTGATAGCAAGATCCGTGATCCATACTTCCGATAATCCGATAACGTCGTTCCATTCCTACAACATATAATGATATTCCTACTATGACCTATAGTACTTGATACAATACACCCAGTTATTCCAAAATGTTTATTGTACAAGACCTTTTAACATGAAATATCCGGTTACTGATTTGTGTTTTTCCTATTGCTGGTGAACTGTTTGAATAATAGATTGACCATAATGCTCAGAATTTCGAAGAATCAGGAACCTTAGATTTTCTGCATGCTTTGATGAATTTTGGTTCCTGCTCACCCATATACCACATGCTGCTACTGGGGGAGGGGAAAGCTCTCAAAGCAGCAATAAAATAAGTAACTGTTCTGACAACAACTTGGTGAGTCTGAAGACTTGGTTCCCAAAAAAACAGTACTGAATAGTTATTTATACAATTATTATTGAACAAGTGTTTTGTTACACTTTAGTCACTTTTTTGACATCATCCTCACTTCTGGAACACTTACCTAGCAGAATACATGAGTTCCTCCTCATAGTCTATGGATAATTGAGTAATGTAGAACTAGGGCTCATCAAGGGTAACCCCAGGGTAGATACCCCTTATTCTTGTGCCACTCCTACCTCATGTAATACCTTAAAGTACCAGTAGTAGTAGGACACTCCTTATAGTTAGTATCAGAATCAAAATCTTACTCATTCTAGGCAACATTAACAGTAGCTAGCTTTTGTGGTTTTGCTTTTATCTTGTTTCCCCCGCTGTTCCTCTGATCATTTGCACTGTCTCTATTCTGTTGCCTAGACTAAGTATCTGTATGATCGCTCTTTGGCAGAACTGAGCAGAATAGACTATTAAGCTTCTTCCTCAGCTATAAGTTAGTCCAAATAGTCTAGCAGGTAATGTTAGCAGAGTCACTAGGATCACCTAGGCTATAAAGATGCAAGGTTGATCTTGCTGATGTCATCCAGTTTGACAGACACCGTGATCACACTTGGTCACTCTGAAGCACTCCTTATCTTTCTTGATCACCCAGGACAAAGAGAAATCGACATTGATAAGCAAAGCATTTTGGCGAGCCGGATGATTGAATGGCATCATTGGTCAACATGAAGCCCTACCACGGTTTTCTTATAAATCGGTGGCCTCATTAAACCTTATCGACTCATACACAGTCTTCAAAAATCATTGCTCAGATTGAACAGCAGACCAAGGAAGACAGATTAGTATTCTAAGCTGATACAGTCAACAAGGGAATGTAAACCCCAAGACTCAATGTATGGGACTTGCCAAGTCCAGTCAAAAGATGCAATATCTTGCCTGCACATCTCAGAAGCGAAGTGGGTTGCTTGAGGTGCCCATAGGTCTTGTCATTGACGGGGCTTGTCCTGATCTGAGAAAAACCCTGGCAGATCTACGTGAAATTGACCTCAAGGCCAGTTTGATCTGAGTAGTTGATGGAAATGATTCCATCGGGTGACGCTGGCGATAGACAAGGTGTAACAGCCTAATTATTTGTCCTCTATTGGTTTCTCTGTTTTCGTGAAAGCGACTTACCTGGATATAGATACAGTAGTAGATCATAATCCCTAGTTCCGATTAAACATCACCTATACCAGTAATCACGTCCAACTCGTGCTCGGGCGATGGACCACTAACGGAGACCTGGATGGAATTTGGAGTTCAAACGTTTTTCAGATTTGTCTGGCATGATGTTTTTGCTCGAATTTCCAGACGAATAGCAACCTGAAAAGTATTTTTCACTAATAAGGCTCTTGAACCAACCAAAATCAGACGTGATGGAGATGATAGTTACTACACAAGGCCACTACTGAGGGTTGCCTTGAGGCCACATGTGAGGAGATAGGTACCAGAGTCTCTGCAGCCGGACCTTAACGGTTGACAATCACTAATGCGCAGGGAATAATGCGAGACAGTGGATACATAAGGAGCGTGAGGTTGGACATCATGGATGTGCCGTTCATGAAACACGTTCAATACACGAGGGTTTTCGGAAATCGGGCCCTACCACGATGCACTGGACCGCATAAATAATGCACTGGACCGCTGTACATAATGTGTTCCTGAAGACCACTGAGTGACAGATCGTTGGAATGAAGGGCACAAGCACAGGCACGATAGCTACTCCCTGAAAATATTTAGAACTAATTATTCAATGAAATGTATATGTACATAATGGCATACATCATATACAACTTGAGGCACATAATCGACATGCAGTATCTGAACGAGATCAGCGGAAAGGTATTGTGCAAATATGAACGTAGTGTAGTTAGCTACAACAACCGGAGAAAATCAGTTTACTCGTCGTCCTCGTCACCGTCTTCGTCGTCCTCGTCATCGCCCTCGTCCTCGTCATCCTCCGAGGACTCTTCCTCTTCGGTGTCACTGTCCATCACAAAATGCCTTTCATACTTTTCATATGCCTCAAATACCCCTGGCTTCTTAGTAGCCACGCCCAAACTCGTTACTGCGAGCTTCCAAGCAAAGCTGATAACACCCCAAAGATGATCATCAAAGATGCCTAATGCACAAGTATTTTGCCAGATACCGTGCACGACGCTGACCTGACAAAACAGTGCTGGGATGCTCAGCCTGTTTCCTATATAGCGTGCGAGTGATGCATGCTCTTCTGGTTTGTGGATCATGACCGTTGGGAGTGGCAATGGAATGAGGCGTTGGAGGAGGATATCGGGATTCCTCAAGTAAAGATACTCCAGTATAGCAGAGAAGGTTTGGGGTGAATGAAGGTATAAAGGGCGGATAGGAAGTGTGAACTGTCGAGAGGTGGGGTTCTCTACAGGATCAGCAACCTCAAGAGGTGGGAATGCTGGGAGCTTGGCACAATAAGCAGCGAGGACGAGACTGTGGACCGGATAAAGAGTAACTTTGGTTTTGGCCTCCGGGTCATTTGTGGGGCGCGGGCCATGGACGGCCATCATGTGAGTTGGTAAGACGCAATTGATGTCGTCCGTAGTCATGACTATTTCCTTGGGCAAGGTACCTGCACTCATGACGCTGCGGTCTTTGGCGGTGCACCTCTGCAAAGAGATATACATGCTGCAAGTAAAAACGAGTCAGATGATAAGAGATAGATAGAAAGGCGTCCAACATACCCAGGTGAAACTCCAAACTTGATCAAGGTGTCTCGAATATAACCTACGCTGGTGCCGACAAGCGATGGATCGACGGCTTCGATTGAGGCCTGAGGGACTTCCTCGTACTCAGGTAAGCCGAGATACAGTGGAAGATCGACGGTCTTTGGTAGGGATTTGTCTAGTGTTGCCGAGTCCCTGTCCTCTTGTTTAATCTGAGGTGGCGGAGGACGGCCGAGAGCGAAAGTCATCATGTTAGCCGTTAACTTAATTATGCTCTTACGCCTAGCCTGTTCAACGGCGAACTTGGTAGACTTGGACCTCTTCTGCTGCTTGCGCTTGCGGTCAGCGGCTGCCTGAACACAGGCCCGCATGTGCTGCAGAGTCTGGCTCTCGAACTTGAGCGGAGTACTGTGAAAGAAGGCGTGATGCTTGGAGGAGGTGTTGGGGTGGAGGACCATGGCAGGAGAAAAGAGGAGTTTGGTTGGTTGGGAAGAATGCACAAGGCTTTATAACCAGCGCAAAAACCAATCATGTAAAAATAGAAACATGGGTCCCAACCAATCCATCAAACCAATCCACCTAGATTCGCCTAATTTGGATGGTGATTTCGGGACCCACATATATCAGCACAAGCAAACATGAGTCGGTTATTTCCGACACCTACAATCCCCCGTGATAAAGCACACAATAGATTTGCACACCCATTCTGACTCCGTTACCACATATACTACAGAATATGATTTAGTGAACATGCGCCTATCTGGCCACTGACAATGCCGAATCGAACGTACGGGTGAACGGCTCCCAGATTTTCCCTCATTCATGAATTGACGGGCCTCCTGAGTCCCTCATTGGGTATAAAATGCCGATCGTCTACTTGTTGTCCACGGAGATCGTTCTGAAAAAAACAAAAGATGTCGAACAAAACCAGAAAACCTACGCCTCTGTGGCGACCGATCTAATCTCCTCTGGAGTATATCGTCTGGTGGAGGTCTTCTTTCAAAACATAATCCTAGGATCTTTTCAACAGTCGCAATCACTCCATGTAGAGCCGACATATAGAAAAATCATCAAGGGCCCAATACAGGGGCGTCGTCACCATCAAGTTTGCTACCTAGTTGAGAACAAGATCTGACAGAACTCAATTTCCTTTGTTTTCCAATGAGGTCACAATTCTTTTTCACATAGTACGCCACGAAATGTCATTCTGCAGACACTTCATGCACTAAAATTGGAGTATGACGATGCAGTCTTGACCCAAGTCCACTCGCCGGAAGCGCAAGAACACTTAACATGAGGGGCGCACAACGAGCACTCATAGAACACCATTACGTATAGGATAAATGCACTACCGTGATTTGTCATGAAGAGATTCCGTTTCGAAACATCCGCAAAAGTATGCTATAGTTAATCTTTTGTACCACCACTTCGGTGTGCGTGACTCGGTGAGCATGCATTTCGTTTACGTCATTGTCAGCTGGGTTTTGTCACAATGGACTGTCACAATGCAATCAAACATTCACCTTCCGTATCAGACTCGGCGGAGACCCAATTGTAGGTTCCCGCTTGACTAAAAATTGTCCGCGCTGTAGCATGAAGGCGTCTGAGCTCCCCATGTCTCTCCAATAGCTGGACTCAAATTGCTGAAAGGCACATTCCATGTGTCACAGAATGCCGTGTGATGCACAAACGTATCACGATGCATCAGCGTGACGTCGTATCCCTCACTATTGTTTGTTTGTGTAATTCTAAGTCCCTGACTGTGTGTCCTGCATTCTATCTGCAGCTGCCCCCTGCAATGCTGCTCTGGTACCCAAATGTACACTAAATGGTTATGGCCATACTGCATACATTGTAGCTCTGGTCGCAACCTCCGTCCCAAATCACGAATGATTATCACTGCGCCCAAATGCCGAAGTGACTGCACAGAGTGAATTCTTCGCTTCGTTATCTTTTCGCTAATACCCCCTACTCCACTTATATTCTGTTCTTTTTTTATTATTCATTATTGTTACTTAGCGACTATCTTGTTACCCTGAGTTTCTCTCTCATTATTCAGTAAATACAGACACATTGTCTACAGTACTTGGATGTAAACCTGAGACCCAGTCTTTCTGTCTGGATCTCAGGTACGTGTGCTTACTGTTTCACTAGTTATGATAATTTATCTGAGTCTTTCTGTCTGGATCTCAGTCCAGCATTTCTAGCATCTGAAGACGTTCCTGCGCATACGCTGTGACCAAATCCTGTTCACGCGAGTTTGACTTCCTAGTAAGATCTCACAGCTGCTTAACGCAGTGTACGACTGATAACAGCCTAACATTCTATCACCTTTGTGTTGTCTCTCAAACCATGGCCAACGACTCTCTTAATTGATATGCCTCAGTCATGGCCTAGAATCATCAGCTTCAAGAGTACACCACATATTATATAATTGTCAAATAGTCTACTTCAACTAAAATTCAGATTTGATAGCATTTTTCAGACTGGTAGAAGCATGAGTGTTCGGTTGTTTAACAGATCTCATCTCAACAACCATTAACAGTCCTCCTCCTGAGCCTTCCGTGCCTCTCAGGTTGTTGAATTAGTGGTGATCTCTCATCATCCAGACCCCTATTTACATGTGATAAGTTGGTAGGTTTGCCCTATCTCGTCCTTTCTAGCAAATAGGTTTTTAGGTTCCTCTTAATTGTTTCTGTTGTAGTATCCTGGGCCTTTCAAAACTGGCAAGGAGACAGTATTAGGAAATAGTAAATATCTTGATCTAGCAATCAAAGGTTAGCTCTTTTAGAATTCTCGGACTAAGCTTTATCAACTCTCCAGAATATTAGTTACGACAGATTTTCTAGTCAAAATCACTGCTCACTAACTTTTTCATAGCCGTGAGCTATCAGATTAGTTCTATTTTCAGTTTGAACAGCTATCGGTCAAGACAGAGGCAACTATCATAACCATCGATCGTTGATTGACTATTTGATGGATTGGTACATTGATGTCATTGGCCCTTAGATTGGCTATTCCGACCCCTTGAACTTGACTAACTTGGATATTATGGCATTATTGAGGTCACTGACCAAAACATGGCGTATATACACTGTCCTCTCCGCTTCGCCTAAGTGACGAGCGCAAAATCAGTTGCTCAATGACAGGCGCTGCACGCTAGCGGCAAGCGTTGGCTTCAAGGTGCAAGTTTGTAAGGCACTTCTAAAAATCAACACTGGTCGGGCGTGATCACAACCTGAAATGATTATGTATTCCTTCAAGCAACAGCGCATAACATGTTCTCTGTTAGTATATCGGTCAGTACACGCGCCTGTCACGCGCGAAAGCGGGGTTCGATTCCCCGACAGAGAGTTTTCTTTTGTTAGCAACCAAAGTAGATTATTTTGTCTTCTCTGTGAAGTACGAACATGAAGTAAAATAATAATTTGGATCTTCTTAGACGTGTTTCCTTTGGAAGACTTGTATTCCATTGGGACCTGAACTACAGAAAGTCAGCCACTGCTTCTTCAATTATAAGGGTAAGACATTTTATTTCATATCTGAACCCGATGTCTTTTATTCTCACATCTTATCTTTCTACTATATACGCATTCTTCTGGGACGTGCTGTATTCCTTCTGGATGCACGAGGAAACAGTGGATTTTACTACCGAGCCTTACATTGTCAGTACTAACAGCGGAATTGCGGCTGTTGAGGATATCGAAGGTATTGTAAAAGAAATTTCTCTTATCGCTCACGATCCATTGAAGTCGTGGCCTCATAGCCCAACTTGTCCTCAGGAACGTTGGAGGGTCGGACAACGTCGCCAACTTGTCTTCCTGTTTTCCAGGCCCGGAAATCAATCGTGGCCCTTGTACGATATTCCTTTTCAGTAAATCCGGCTTCATTATTATTGACTTTTTGCTAGGGTACACGGAAGGAGAAGAAGTGGCTTTTATGCCTTCCAAGCTCATCGAGGCGACGGTCCATTATGGTGATAATCCAAATTCTGATTATGATTTGGACAGGCAGTCGATTCTTTCAGCGGAGACTACAATAACGGAAGAGAGCGAATGTTTCAGTGAAAGAGAATCCATGTCATCGTCAGTCACGTCTGTTGACGATGTTGAGAGTGAGAACGGAGTTCAGAAAATGGAGAAAGAGTGCGAAGAGGTCGGAGTCGTGATGGGGATCTTGAATGAGTCAGATGGCGAGGATGTATTGTTTGGGAGTAGGTTCCAAGTTGGTGAAGAAGTGTTGATCTAAAACATTCTTTTTCAGTGCTTGAGTATTACTTCTCCAGGGAAGATATTGCCGAAGTGCGACCTGAAGAGGTTGACCCAGAAGACGGAGTTGTTGAAGAGGTTCGTCGTGTAGATGACAGCTTGGGGCAGGAAATCAAGAATTGTCAAGGACAAGAGGGTGCTGAGCTGCTCGAAGTTCAACAGATTCCCATCCTCGACAGGCCAAATGCTCCCGAGGACGAGGAATCATCCAAACTTTCGTGTTCATTTCCTAATGATGAAACGAAGTCGAGTTCCATTGACGTTCCTTGGCCGTTTCGTCCTATTCGAGGGTCAGAGGAGGACCTGTCTGAGTTGTTCGACTTCATGCAAAGATGTGATTTCGTTCATCCAGATGATGACTTCTTGAGGGAATTTGGTGGGTATAGTATGTTGAAAACACCAATGTTTGCTGATCCTGGTCGAAGCGAATGTTTCTAATGACATTATGAGCCTATGTCTTGAAGGGGATGCATTCACCCCTAGAATAGGTCAGTTAAAGGTGATTATCTGTTGTGCGCGGGAGTTATTCATCATGGCCACTTCATTATAGTTGTTCAGAGTCCTTCATCTGAGGTATTTCCTCCATGTCCTGTTCGGCCTCGTCGTGGTCGGGAGGGTGATTGGACTAAGGTTTTGGAATTCATGGACGAATGTGATTCAGAGTTTCCAGTGTGGTTCGTTGAGGATGATGAAGGTTATGAAGGAGATTGTGATTGCTCTCTTGGTGAGCCTGAGTGTTATGTCCTGAGGCGGTTTACGATATGCCTACAGATCCTATGCAGGGTTATGGTCCAGATATTGTCCAAGGGGTTGATACGGAGCGGAATAAGTTACGCCCGAAGACAGGTCAGTGGTTATCTTCATACCTCCAGCGAATGGTGAGTTTCTTACATCTAGCTCGAATTGACAGTGGTGCATGGTCGTGAGGAATACGGAGGCGGAGGAGACAATCGCGACGGTTCACAGTTCATTTTGAATTGCCATGCTAACGACCTCGGCGTCAACTTTCCACAGGAGACAAATGTTTTCCTTAGCGTGAAGAACGACGACAATGGAAACCGTGATGCCTTGGCAGAAGGCCATGAAGATGAGTTCGATGCGATATTCGACATCATCGATAATTTTGGTATTTCGATTGAGGAAGGATTGGTATTTTTTGAGAAGGCTTCAGAGTGGCTAGCAACAAGGGCGAGAGATGAGGCAAGAAGGATGTTATTGACAAGACCTCGGAAGGATGAAGAACGGAGTGTTAACGTGCACAGATCGTTATTAGAGGGCAATCCACTACCAGTGGATCCAACTCTGAGGGCTGGAACGCCACTTAAAGAACATTCAATGCCGTCCGCCATTAGGGATCGGATAGCAGTTGCACCAGAGGACTATTTGCAAGGTGAATCTCATGTTGATATGTGAAGGGCGTACTGACGATACTTGATAAGTTCCGAAGCGTAACTGTAGGAGGTATTGACACATTGCAGTTGTTTGGGTTTTCGATTTCTTCTTCTTCTTCTTCTCTTTCTTTCTGTTTCTGTTTCTGCATCTTTCTGTCGCTCCGTCTTTAGCTCTCTGTTTCTGCCTTTGTCTATCATCATCTATCTGTCTCTGTCTGTCTTTTCTTTTCTTCTTTTTTTTTGATAGAAAGCTATCTATGGAGGATTGGATACTTCTATCTTTGGCTTCTGGTATCATAGCTTGTAGTGTGTAGTGAACGATATACCATTAATCAGCAATAGAAAACCGTACAGACCACTAGGAAAATCACAAAGACCGCTGCCTCTTCTGCTTTGGTGCCTCTGGCTCCTCAATATCTTCCTCTTCAAACTTCGACTTCAAACCTTCCATTTTTCTCGTCTGCAACCTTGACAAATCTTGTTTAGCAACGTGAACACGACCCCTCAAATCGCCCATCTCATCAACCTCCATATTCTTCTTCTTCTTCCCGAGTCCCTTCTCGACATCTTGCTTCTTGAGTTTCGGTCTCTTGAGCGCTTGCTTGAGAAGTTCTGGATCAGGTGGTGCGAATCGTCGGAGGGAGAGATCAAGGAAAGGTCCCATGGGATTGAGTTCAACTGCGGGTATGCGGGTGCCTGAAGCTTTTAGTTTGATGGTGTAGGAACGGATGTGGACTTTGGGGAGTGATGAGGGGTTTTCGGGAGTTGTATTAGGGAGGTCGGTAGAAGCGGTGGTGAGAGTTTGGGGGGTAGGTCCAAGTGAGATACTGATGACATGTTCAACGCCCGGTAAGCAGACAGATTCAATTGTCTCGCCATTGAAAAAGGATATAAGCATGGATTTGAGTTGGGAGAAGCGGGGATGGGTTTCGAAGAGGTCTGAAGCAAAGTGAAGAAGGGGTTTATTTCCCGGTGTTGATTTTGGAGTCTGAACAGAAACATGATGAGAAGGCATAGGAGGGATGGAGATATGTACCTTGAAGTTGGCCATGCTAACAAAGTTGTCGACACCGACTTCGATCATGTCGAGGACACGACTGTCGAACATGCGGACAAAAGTGAGACCATTTGGTCGCTTCTTGGTAGATTGTCCAATGAGGAAGAGGGATGCATCGTTTTTATTGGACCAGAACTCGAGAGACGATTGGGAGTCCGATGAGGAGTCAAATGGGTAGATCTCATTTTTCTTATTAAATGCAACTGCATTTGGACGTTTCAAGATCATCTAGTAGGAAGCATTCAGATAAATCAACGAGACATGAGAATAACGCACGAGCTCCTTCATGGCATAGTTTACTATTTCACCAGTATGAGTTCCCTTGACGAAAACACATGTGCGAGGATCCTCAACCTCTTTCGGCAGACGGGCCTCCATAGCCCGCTTTGAACGTGCATTTCGTGGTTTCCTAGACGATGTTCAGACAATCGGCTTTGGCTCGGACAGCGTACTTACACTGTTCGCAGCATAGCCTGCGGAAAATAAAATTGCCGGGCCAAAAAAACGCACGTGACTCAACATTGATCATCGCCATATTGAGTAGAGAACATCTCTATCTCCACCATGTCTGTATCGGATAATTCAATTTCTTCAGTCGCTACTGTCGTTCCTTTGCCTCATAGGCAGGGTACTTCTCCCAGCTCGAGGGCCCCAGTATGGCCGATAGACTGTGCAGAGTCGGGTGTAGTGACGCCTTTACTTGCCAAGTGCTCTCGACATTCCCGCGCAGACGGAATCTGTTGCAAAGAGCTCAGGAAAGAAGAGCGCACCCTTATAGACCCTGATGTTGTCAGAGATGTGTGAGTTACATTTCAGTATTGGTGTTTTCATAACACATCTTCTGATCTGGGTATAGCATTATAGGTCTTTCAGATGGACTGACAGTACCGTTTGCTCTTACTGCTGGCCTTTCTTCTCTAGGCAATTCAAAACTTGTAGTTCTCGGCGGCATTGCCGAGCTCATTGCTGGTGCCATTTCCATGGGTATTGGTGGTTTCCTTGCTTCTCAGGCTGAACGTGATCATTACCGGTACCTTCAGTCCCAAACTGCATTGCGCGTCAAACGTAGCTGTGCCGGAGAAATGGAGCGTGAAGTTGCCGAGATCCTAGGGCCTGTCGGTGTTGATGATAAAGCATGTCATGCGGTGGCGCAATGTTTACGTGAAGTTGAGGTAAACGATAATGGGGAAGAGTTTACAACGACTGCGACGAGTAGCCACGATACTGAACATCAAGGGCTTAAATGGAGTAAAGAAGTCGGTTTGACTGCTTTTTTACTGAGATTTGGACAAGGTTTGGGTATGTCTTTGATGTCATCGTTGATGTTTGTAATTTTGACCAACGGTGTTCAGAGGAAGTCCCAACTCTTCGTCTTTATGTATCGGCGTTTACGATTGGGATGGGATACCTTATCGGTGGTCTTATTCCCTTGATGCCGTACTTCTTCATCCCGAAAGCCCATATCGCACTCATCTATTCGTGTCTGGTCACTGGTATTGTGTTGCTTATTTTTGGAGCGATCAAGGCACGAGTGACCGGAGCGGGTGTCGGTGCTAAAGGTTATATCTGGGGTGCATTTGGCACTCTCATGGTGGGTGGCATAGCTGCAGGTAGTGCTTTTGGTATCGTTAGGTTGTTGGAGACTGGTGGCGATTGATTATATTTTGATTGATCTTTAACGCCAAGTATTTCACATTTAGATTAGATCTCGTTAATCGTCATTGAACTAGTATCAATACTATGAGGATGAATATACTGGAATAATTAATGTGTATAAGACTACAACTTGCTTTTCGCTTTTTCCTGCTCTTCTCTTGTCTTGCGTGCACGAATTGCTCTGCTCACTCGGCTCACACTTTCTCGTCCAAGCTTCTCGCTGATCCACCATCCAATGTCGACCATCTGATCCAAGTCGATTGTACCATTGACTGTTCCTGCGACTGAGTATGGTGAATTTCGGAGGGCGTAGAGGACGTCTTCTGTTGCGACGTTTCCTGTTGCGCCTGGAGAGTATGGGCATCCGCCAAGTCCACCAACTGAGGCGTCGATGGTGCGGATACCAGAGTCGAGCGAAGCAACTACGTTGCTTACTGCTGTACCAAACGTGTCGTGGAACTATCAACGAATGAGATTCGGAATATAAAGCTGGATATTTGAGCTCACATGTCCCTAGGAAGGATTCAGACCTTATATTACAGGTGAAGATCGTAAACACTTACTGCGAGTTTCGAAACGGGGACATCTTTCGTGACTTCCTCGATCATCTCCTGCACCTCGAAAGGTGTACCCTGACCTACAGTATCACCAAGACTAACCTCGTAGCAACCCATCTCTATCAGCTGCTTTGATATCTCTCTTACCCTTTTGTAGTCGACTTTACCAGTATAAGGACAAGCAATTGCAACACTGACGTATCCTCGGACACGAAGGTTACTGTTGAGAGCAGTTTGGGCGACGGGTGTAAGACGAGTGAGAGACTCAGAAATGGTACAATTGAGATTGGCACGGGCAAAAGCGTCTGTTGCAGCTGTGAAAATGGAGATCTCGTCTGTGAGAGGTGGGGAGGAGGGTTGAGAAGAGAGGAGGGAGACGAGATCATCCAAACCTCGTTGGTTTGGAACGAGAACGGCGTAATGAACTCCGGGAATAGTGGTTTTTTGCTTCAAAACGTCGGCGATTCCAGCCATCTAATGAATGGATAATCAGAGTGTATCTAGTGAGATTCAGAGTGGCTTACCTGGGGAACCCACTTGGGACTGACGAAGCTGCCTGCTTCGACATTCGTGACGCCGGCTCGAACCAGTCGGTCCACGAGTTCGGCTTTCACTTGCACAGGGATGACACTGCCTTTCTCGTTCTGGAGTCCGTCCCTTGGCCCGACTTCAACAATGTTGACAACATTGTTGGGAACAGCAGTAGCTAGTGTTCGACTGGCAGTAGACCTGAGAGAATGACAGGCGAGACGGAGCATGGTAATAAGGATAAAATCAGATTGTGGTACAGAAGTACAAGATTTAGACCTGTATGTCCGGATGATCACAAACTAATTATATTTCGGCCGAATCGATCATCTTGGGTTATCAGCAGGTTGTCAGATGTACATAGTAAAAATACGCCATGATGAAATCAAAAATGAGAATAGATACACAAGTCCGATTCAATTTTCAAAGCTACTCTTTGACTTTGGTCTGTTCAAAACGCTTGACCAGTTCGTCATGAGTTATCGATTCCCCTTCTTCCTGATGTTGGTGCGTAATTGAAGCATCTTCCAGTGCCTCCTATAAAGTCCGTAGAGCATCAACAATTGCTCAGAATGACGCAACATCTACGTACCTTCTCGGATTCCTCTTTGTATTGGTCAAGTTCAGCACGAATTCGCGCATGATTGGTCCCGTTGGATTGTTGTGCAAGAGTCGTCATACGTCTGACAGCAGTGATACTGAAAGCAGCTTTGCGCCAAGCTTGTTTGGCATTGAATGCTTTCTTGACGTGAGGCAGGAGATCGGCAGGTTGTCCATCGCGAGTGACAAAGTGAGGTTTCTCATCGGCCAGCCACTATGATCCAGTTATTTCAAATGCACTGGAAAAGCAAAGAAAGAGAGGAACCTTGTGATCCAAAGCCTGAACAGTTGTGGGACGATCAGCGGGGTTGACAGTGAGGCAGAATTTGACAAAATCTTTGGCGGTTTGTGAAACGTTTGCCCAGTATTCTGCAGGTTCGAATTTATAGTCGCCTTCAATAATAGCCTCCATTTCTTGTTGTTGAGTGTCGCGGTCGAAAGGAGTGTAACCTGCGAGGAGGAAGTAGGTGATGACTCCCATCGCCCATACATCAACAGGCTTTCCGTGACCGGCTGTTCAAAATCGTTGAGCTGCGTGCACTAGTGATCGAAATGCCAAACCGTACTCCGTTTGAAGATCTCTGGAGCCATGTACTAAGTTAAGGATACTCTGAGTTTGATGGTGCTGTGAAATAGGGGGACAGAACGTACACCTGGAGTACCGCAGATCTCAGTCAGCTGGGTAAGCTTATGATCATCCATAACTCTGCTCAGGCCGAAATCAGCAATCATGATGTCAGCCTCTTCGGCTGGTGTTCGGAAAAGCAAGTTTTCAGGCTTGAGGTCTAGAAAATCAAATGTTGATGATTGAAATGACGATAAACAGATGGAAGGTAGTGCGAACCGCGATGAACGACACCAGAGTCATGGATGTATTTCACAGCTTTGAATATGGTTCGCACAAGGTCCGCAGCGTCACTAGGGAAAGTGAGAAAAGCCTCAGGACAGGAATCCATAACAGACAAACTGACGCTTCGTAGTAGTTGCCTTTGGCACATATCCGGTCGAACAGTTCACCTCCGGTACAAAGATCAAAGCACAGATAGAGGTTGTGGGAGGTCTAAGTACGCTCTATGAGTTAGGAAAAGTGGAATTTGGAAAGTGATCGCATACTTCAAAGTAGTCGCGTAGAGTTACGATGTTGGAATGGCCACTCGAGATTTTCTTCAGGACAGCGATCTCATTGCGGACCTAGAGATAAAAATTTGAAGTCTGCCAAGTCGAGAGACACACAGAGACATGAGTACCATGTATTCCCGACCTTCCATAAGTTTTTTGTTGATAACTTTACAGGCATAGTATTTGCCCGTATCGATGTGGATAGCCTCCTTGACAATAGCATAGGTTCCGCTGCCGAGCGTCCGTCCGGTTCGATACTATTTGTAAGTGGTTTGTATAGTGAATGAATCAATGGTGGATATGCGCACAGAGCATGGGACTGTTACTGGAGACATGGGTGACACACTTTGCTGGACAGCAGGAGTAAGAACCTAGGGTGGGAGAATGTGATTAATTTGGATAGTGTTTGGGCAACACTACTACACTTACCGGCGTTGCTGTTGAAACTGCTCCTCCGCCCAGTGTGCCCTGAGAAAGACCTCCATTCGCAGGTGTCACTGCTGGCGTTGATGCGCCCTCGCTGCTGCTGCTGCTGCCGCTGCCCTCGGACTCGTTCGTCTCGGTGTTTTTTGATGATTTGAACAACTTGTCAAGGCCTGAGTGTCGCCTTAGATGGCGCGTAAATCTGTGAGTATGAGTCTCCGTGGCTGACGAGGAACTTGAGCGGCTTTGTTGGGCACCCATGAGACTTGTAATGATGTGGAGGCAGGAAGCGAGAAACACGGGTGCTGCACACTCTCCTTTATGTATGGCACTGCCACGCGTACCCGCCAGTGATATCATTCAATTCTGCATCATATATGTTCCGGGGCATTAGCCTGAAACCTCGAACAAGTAATGTATGACTACAAGCCGCCCATTTATTTTTGGGCTCTACTTTTTCTTGGGATCCCTGGAAAACTCAAACTCGTGCCTTGCACCGACCAGTCAACTTGCCGCGTATCAAACAACATGTCTTTTGTCAACGGCATCATGTTTGAACATTTGACGGATGAACAGTTGGTGATCAAACTCAATAGTTCTTAGTCTTGAATTTCCATTGTTGAGACATCTCATGACTTGATATGATGGTCAATGATGGCCAGACTTATTTCTGAGCGCCCCTCCCCTATTTGGAGTATGTTTGTGTGGGAACTTGTGGAACACAACACTGAGGATGAATTGTGCAAATGGAATCGGAATGAAAGCGCTGTATAACAATTTTCCTGACTGCAATTCAACATCATGTGTTTGTCCAAAATTGCTTCTTTATCAAAATGTCTCTGATGGCTTTAAAGAGAGCAATGGCTGCACATCCCTATCCTATGGTATTGAAGCCATAGCAGGCTTGATGCCAACCTCTCTTCACCTCAAAAAACTGGTTGGGCGATCACTGTTGAAGTGGTCTAGTAATTATGCCTCGTTTGTACTGACCATTCCTACTATGTCATTGTGTTATAAGACAGCTCCAAAGAAGAAAACTCTCTTCTGCACATTCATCAACTTGGTCAATAACATCAAAGGATATAATGGAATCAATCTATAAATAGTATGGAAAAGATATAAATAGGATAGAACATTCTAGAAGATCATGTGATTATAGGAGATTAATACACAGACCATGTAACATTTGTATAAGTTGTTAAGACTCTAGACCACAAGGGTGAATATACACTTCAACCTCAAGCCTATGTCAACACTTGATATCTCTTCACCTCTCTGCAAAGGATCTGATTAAGGTTTTCAGAAGAGTTATATCAGAAGGATGATTATTGAGGCTTTCAGTCATACTCCACAAGTTAGTCCAAAGACTGGAAGGAATGTAGGGTTCCAAGAGAAGTAGGTTTTCAGATAAACTACAGAAAGAGAGAACTTGCCATTCTCTTTTCTTTCTGGATTGTATTTATCCTAACTAGTAATGTCACAGAAACTACTATCCTAAGTACTAGTAAGTAACAGTGAGTGACTAGTTGAGTTAGTGTCTATAAATAGGTTAGTCCAAGATTTCTCTATTTATTCTAAAGTTTATAACTATTATAAGATTTGTCTATAATTACCCCAAGGTTTATCCAATATTTTTCCTATAGTTTAATGTCTATAATTAGTTCAGTTAAGTCTGAAGTCCAACCTAATCTTGATATGCTAACACATTATTTATTACATCATCTTTGTCTTCCTCATTTTTTATCGCCATTATCTCTTCTACTATCCACTCATTATTAGTCCAGAACTGATAATAATCATAGTCCCAATGTAATTCCATAATATAAGTAGTAACTTATCATAATATAGTCAAAATAGCTAAGTTATTATTTCTTTTTCTTTTTCTTTTTCTTTTCTTTTAATTAGATAACTAGTAAATATATAAGAGGAAATGATCTAGAAAAAATATATAGGACTTTGTAAATAGAAGTAAATATGAAATATGTATAAATAGTATACAATAATCAAATAGGAACTTTATCAAGTTCTTTTTGTCAACTTAGACTAAAAGTAGATTTAAGTCATTACAGCTAGAACCTTATACTAAAACTCAATTCTTTCATTAGTACTACTCATCACAGAGCCTTGCCAACTTATTCTCTTATTTTCCTTGTTATCTAGATAATATAACTTAGGACCACTATAATATAACCAGACTCTAGGCTTAAAAGAACTTAATAGTATAACTATATTATTAGAGTAGTAGTAAATAAGATAGTAAGTATCTAGCTGAATAAAGATCTTATGCCCTAGTAGATATAGTATTAGTAAGATCATTGTTTATTTGACTTCTCTGGTGATGTAGTACTATATCTCTAGATCAATATAAGTTTTTCATGAGTAGGATGCAAAGGAAGAAAAAAGTGTATTAGAAATATAAAAAGTTCAAGTATCTAGCCTATAACTATAAAAATAAGAAAAAGGAGATAAAGAAGAAACTAATTTCCAAGAATAAGTTTGAGGTGTTGGTGAGTAGAGTAATGAAATGTGACATTAAAAAAGAGGTCACAATAAAGAGACAAAAAACAATAGAAGAAAGAAAATGTTTTAGATGTAAAGAAGTTAAATACTACAAATAAGAGTGTTTTATCACAAATAGCTACTTACTGATTTGTAATTAATTGATTGGATAATCAAATAGCTCAAAAAAGCAAAGTTAGACAAGCAGCAAAAAATATTGTTAAGTTTGAGATTTATCTTTAGATATATAATTCTTAAATATATAATTATAATGGTCTATATACCAGGATGGCCTACTACATAATCACTATTTATTGTTTTATATATAGAAGTGCCTATTGTTCTTAAAATAGAAATAACCTAACTATCTAGGGTAGTTCTTTGTTCTATTCAAGGACAAATAATAACCTATGGGTAATAGATCAATATTATATGTAAATATAAAGAACCTTGTATTTCTATGGGATCTTATCACCTTAGGATCTATTTATAGCCAAAAGAAGCACATTAAAGAGAGCTTTATAATAGATATTGAAGCAAACAATTATGTCAAGCAGTTCCTGAGATATCAGTAATTTAGTGTTTGGTAACTTGGTAATCACCAACTGATCTGCTGATAACTCAATGAATACTGATTGCCTTGAGATACTTTTGGTACCATTTGAAAGGTCTTCTTAGGGGCTTTCAGTGGCCAATTAAATTGTTGAAATTGGTTAAGTATTTCTGGAGTTATGGTCTGAATGAAGTTTGTGACAGAAAGGGAAGAGAATAGCAGCTCTAGAAGAAGAAAGGATTGTGAGATGGGCAGTAGACAATAAAGAAGATTGGGAAAGAAAAAAAGAAGTTGAAGCAGACTACAGAAAGATTAAGGAAATGATGTCACAGAAATTTTTAAAGTAGAGAAAGATATTTGGGAAAATAGAGTCAGAAAGGATGTTAATAAGGAAAATCTAGGATTATACCATAGATTTCAAGGAGACATTCAAACCTAGGAAAGGAAGAATTTACTCTTTGTCCAAAAATAAAAGGGAAGAAGTTCAGAATTTTGTAGAGGATCAGTTAAGAAAGGAATACATCAGATCATTGAAGTCCCTTCAGACATCACTAGTTTTCTTTGTAAACAAGAAAGATAGAAGAAAGAGAATAGTAATGGACTACTGTAATCTGAATGACTAGATGATAAAGAATAACTATCCACTTCCATTAATTATGGACTTAATAGACAATATAGAGAGCAAGTAGGTATTTACTAAAATGGATCTTTGGTAGGGTTTCAACAATTGGGGAATTAAGGAAAAAGACAAGTAAAAGGGACTATTCACAACTCATATAAAGTTCTTCAAGCCAACAGTTATGTTCTTTGGAATGACAAATTCACTAGCTATATTCTAGGCAATAATAAATGAGATCCTGAGAGACATGATTAATGAAGGAAAAGTTGCAGCTTTTGTGAATGATGTACTAATAGAAACAGAAATAGAAAAAGAACATAACAAGATTGTGAAAGAAGTACTGAAAAAGCTAGAGAAGAATGACTTGTATATTAAGCCAGAGAAGTATATATGGAAGGTGTAGAAAATTAGATTTCTAGAAGTTATTATAGGACCCATTAGGATTAAAATAGAAAAGGAAAAGGTAAATAGAGTATTGAGTTGGCTAGAACCAAAAAATGTGAAAGATATTAGAAAGTTTTTAGGCCTTGCCAACTATTATAGGAGGTTTATCAAAGACTTTGCTCAAGTAGCAAGGCCAATGAATATGTTAACAAGGAAAGATGTAAAGTGGTAGTGGAGAAAGGAGCAGCAAAAAGCATTTAATAAACTTAAAGAAATCTTTACAACTAGACTAGTATTGGCAGTCCCAGATTTAGACAAAGAATTTAGGATAGAAGCAAATGCTTTAAACTATGCTACTAGAGTACTATCAATGAAGTGCTCTAATGAGTTATGGAGACCAGTTGCTTTCATTTCTAAATCTCTAAGTGATATAAAGAGAAATTACAAAATTTATAACAAAGAAATATTAGTGGTAGTTAGATGTTTAGAGGCATAGAGGCATTTTCTGGAAGGGACAACAATAAAATTTGAGATCTGAACAGACCATAAAAATCTCAAATATTTCATAAAGGTACAAAAATTGAATAAAAGACAAGCAAAATGGACATTATATCTATCAAGATTTAATTTTACATTAAAGTATATTCCAGGAAGTAAAATAGAGAAGGCAGATAGCTTGAGTAAGAGGCCAGACTAGAAAATAGGGGTAGAAAGAAACAATAAGAATGAGATGTTGGTAAAGCCAGAATAGTTGGAAGTGAGAAAAACAAAAAAGGTAGAAGTAATAGTAGAAAGAATAGACTTACTAGAAAAAGTAAGACAGTCAAAAGTAAAAGATAACAAAGTGGTTAGAGTAGTAGATGAAATGAAATGAGCTAGAGTAAAAATGTTGTAAGATAAAGAGTAAAAAAAAGTAAATAATATCATATATAAAGAAAGAAAGATATATGTACTTAAAGATAATAAGTTGAGAGCAGAAATAATTAGATTACATCATGACTCACTAGTAGAAGGACATGGAGGATAGTGGAAGACAGTAGAACTAGCTACCAGAAATATTTGGTAGCTAGAAGTAACCAAGGAGATAAAGCAATATATAGAAGAATATGATTTCTGCCAAAGGAATAAGAACCATACAAAATAGCCAGTAGACAAATTAATACCCAATTTAATCCCAAAAAGACCTTGGACACATATTTCAGCAGACTTTATCACTAAGTTGCTGTTAGCCCAGAAATACAACTCAATCTTAGTAGTGGTAAATAGGTTAACAAAAATAGTCCACTTTATTTCTACTATAGAGAAAATGTTAGCAGAGGGACTGGCTAGGCTATTCAAGGACAATGTATAGAGATTGTATAGGCTATCTGAGAGTATTATTTCAGATAAAAAACTACAGTTCACAGTAGAATTAATAAAGGAGTTGAATAGGATATTGGAGATCAAAAGTAAGATGTCAATAGTATTCCACCCTTAGACAGATGGCCAAATAGAAAGGGTTAACCAGGAGTTGGAACAGTACTTAAGAATATTTATTGACTATAGGCAAGAACAGTGGCCAGACTAGTTAGGAACAGCAGAGTTTGCATACAATAACAAAGCATACTTAAGTACAAAGACATTGTTCTTCAAAGTAAAGCAAACTATGGATAAGATTCTAGAATGGGGTTTGAAGTAAGAAGGAAGGGGTAGAGAAATTTGTGGCAAAAATAAAGAGGATTCAAGAGGAGACAAAAGCAGTACTAGAAAAGGCACAAGAAGAGATGAAAAAGTATGCAGATAAAAATAGGACAGAAGCTGATAAGTACAAAGTAGAGAACTTGGTGATACTCAGTACCAAGGATTTGAAATACCAAATAGTTGGTAGAAGGATAGAGAAGTTGATGGAGAAATTTGTAAAGCCTTATAAGATAAAGAAAGTCATATCATTAAGTGCAGTAGAATTAGAACTATCTAGTACAGTAAAAATACATCTGGTAGTTAATATTAGTAGAGTACAAAAATATATAGGGCAAGTAAAGGGGCAGAGAAAAAAGCAACTAGCTCTAGTCATAATTATAAGAGAAAAGAAATAGAAGGTCAAGAGAATTCTAAACAAGTAATAAATAAGGGAGAAAGATAAATACTTGGTATAGTAGAAAGGATTCATAGCTGAATCTAATACTTGGAAAGAAAAGAAAAATTTGGAGAATGTAAAAAAAGTAGTCAAAGAATTTAAAAAGAAATACTAATAAAATATAAAAGATATCAAAAAACAAAAAAGAAAAGAAAAAATATTTAGGAAAGAAGAACTGTTAGGGCAATTTATGGCAAAAAAGCTATTTGGTTGGTCAGACAAAAAATACAATAAGGAATACTAGACAAGGCTAGAAAGAAATTAGAGACAATGAAAAGAAAAAAGAACAAGAGAATAAAGAACAATGAAAATGATAAAAAAAAAGAAAGAAGGAACTGAGCAAGAAAATTTGGAACTCAGAGAGTAAACAGAGGCAAATGATAATAAAATAGAAAATATTTGCAATCTCTACTATGAGTTGTAAAAATCCTTGGAATAAAGAACCTTAAGAGGGAAGTAGTGTTATAACATAGCCAAAACAGCTAATAAACATATAAGAGAGAATGACTTAAAGGAGATACATGGGACTTTATAAATAGAAGTAAATACAAAATGTATATAAGTAGTATATAGCAATTGAATAAGAACTCTATTGAGTTCTCTTTGTTAACTCAGACTAGGAGTAGCTCTAAGACATCATAGTCTAAGTTCTTACACATTATCAATGAGCTTGAGAAGTGCTTTCTTCTTCTGCTCAAAGACCCATGATACAATATTAGGATAATCAGTGGTTGTCTGTCTAGAGAAAAGATTCTGAACAATTTCTGGCTACTTGAATTAGTAGATATGGTAAGAAATAGATCTGGTTTGTGAAAATACCTGCAAATGGCTATAGCATCTTAGAACAACTGAGTCATATACCTAGAACTCCCTATATAAGAAGAAAGAAAGAATGAGTTTGTATTCCAAAGGCCTAACATCTTCTCCATCATGTCTATTATATACAGCAGCATCCTGTAGTCCCTAGTAGAGCTTAGATCTAAAGGTATGTTAATGTATCCTAGTCCCAGTTGAGTTTCTTCTATTCACAGTTTACCTATGCATCAACAACAAACTGCTGAAATAGCTTTTTATCATAGAAGAGGGAGTGGCTGAAAGACCATCTCTAACATGAAGATAATAGACATAGTAGCATATATCAGAGATTATCTATGAGTGAGTCTGTTCTTCTTCATCTCTTTGTCTTTTATTCTCCTCTATTCTCTTAGTTAAGCACCATAGATTAGAATTCTTAGATGCTACCCATTCTTCTCTCTTTAGAAACAACAGAATATAATGAAAAAGCAGTATATGAAAGACTGTTCTGGTTTATTTGCTCAAGTTGTCCTTCTCTTGTCTATAATACCATATCTCTATTATCTATTACATGATAGACTCCTTTCTCAGAAATAATAACTGCAATCTCTTCAGCAGTAGGCAAATTGTGAGTTTGCTGATTATTTTATAGATTTACATGCAATCTAATCCTGATCTTCTGCTGCTCATCTGCTGGTTTGTCCTCTGATAAGCTTATATGCATGATGATACCAGCCAATATATAGATGACTATCCAGAAGCATTGTCTGAATATTGTCCATTACTACAGAATCTAGATTATTGTTGTTGGCTTTTCCTAATATTGAGCTGCTCTACTATATCAAGGATATAGATTTGTGCATATATTGGAGTCTGATCTTCATGAAGAAGGAAAAGCACCAGTAAGATAATGAAGTTCTCCCTGGATTTTGAAATAGTAGGGACTGGACTGCCTGGTAACTAAGTTGTTAATTTTGACTTCCACTGAAGTCATAGCAAATACTATATTATACTGTCATATATTATTGCAAAATTCTCTTGAGGAATAATCATCTCCAGTCAAGTAATTGTAGAGGATTCTAGTAAGTGGTTGAAGAGGAGGTAGTTGAATCTGTTCTTGTAGACAGCATATGCCAAATTTGGGATAATTAACCTATGAGGATCTAAGTTTCTCATAGTCAAAGTGAAAAAGCATAACAGTGAGGGCAAACAACAGTTAGCATACCCAAGTTGCTATACTGTATATCAGTCTCCAAGAATGTTTAGTAGGTGGATAAGGTATAAGATAAAGAATAGAAAGTAGGATATCATTGGTAACAATAGCTTCTTGATCCTGATAACTTATAAGTATACTAAATTTTATAATACAACAATTAACATACTATATTTTTATCATCATTGATTTGATTCAATTTATTATTTATACCATTATTATTCTGTATACCCAGTAAGAATTTGTTGTTAATAAATTCAAAATCTATTACTTACAACAATCTAAACTCTACCAAGGTTTTCCTTTGACTTGGTCTATATTTCTATTACTATCTTCATTTGCTTGCTATTTATCATAATCTAGACTATCATATCCTTCATTTCTCCATTCAATCATCATTTCATTAATCTGAGCCATTGGTTTTATTTGCACTTAATTTACTTGTTGTTATTGATATAAATCAGCTATTGCTTTATTTAGGTATAAAGGAGTGGTATAACATCTTTCTCCTCTTTTTCTATTCCAAACAGAAGCAGGAGAGATGTTTTGAAGCAAAGAATAATGAGAAAGATTATTAGGATCAATTTATAGAGGAGGTAAATAATGTCTTTTCTTTCTCTTCCTCTATTCTAAACAAGAGTAGGAGAAACATTCTAAAGTAAAGGATAAAGATAATAATAATGATAATAATGATTAGGATTATTTATATGATATCTAGCTCTATCTTCAGCTCTTCTAGCTTAACATTCTTCTTCAACAGAATCTATCTTTCACAATTGTCTAACTGTCTCACTTACAACTATCCTAAAATAAAGGTATACTATCACTCCTAAGAAGGAGATCCCTACTCTAAACAACTCTCTTAAAGAGCAGTTGTTATTCCCTTGTATATAAGGATTATAATAGATTTCAAGCACTAGGTTACTAATAGAAAAGTATATAGGTATACTACTGTAACATTGCTTAAGAAAACAGTTTGTTTAGGAGAGCAAACCTAAGCTTAGTCAAACCAACTATGTTCTATACTACAGCTACAGAGTACTGTCTCCTTTACATCTAGGGTTCAGTATCCAGTTAAGATATAGAAAAGTAGAAAAGTCAGAGAGTAAAGAGGAAACAGTAAAGAGAGAACAGAGAATAGTGATTGAAAATAGAAAACTCGATGAGCTGGTACTATCACTGTCTATTTGTACATATTTGTTTTACTTCCACATATCCAATTTGGGTTGAATAGAAAAAAAAGAAGGTATAGTAGCCTTTAGATACTCTGTTGTATTATATTTATTAGCAAACTATTGCTCATTGTTTATTTCAATTTTTCTCTGATTTTTTTGAGTTTTTAGTGAATTTATATGAATTTAAAGAGAATTTTTTAAAGAAAAAGAAAAGAAAATAACTAACAAATGCTTGTGAAATGTTGGCTAAGTATTGGTTAAGTAAGCATCATTCCCTATATCTTTTTTACATATATAATAGACAAGGTTTTCATCTGGATCTCTAGCTCAACTTGAACTCTTTACTAATTCTGAGTAGAGTTAATACTATATTGTTTGTTAGATTGCTATATCCTTTCTTCAACAGTCTGTGTAAGCATAACAGTAAGTAGTCTTGTATTATGCACTGCAGTATGCTATACTCTTTTTTTCTAGTAGTATTGTTTGCAGTGTATAAAGTAAGTAGTATTGTATACAGTCTGTTACACTTTTTTTCTTTAACAGTCTACAGTTTGCTATATTTTCCTTTCTTTAATAACTGCTAGTAGTTTTATCTTTCAGTCTACTATACTATTTTCTTCCAACAGTTTCCCAGTTCACTATACTTCCTTTCTCCAATACTTTGTCTAATTTTCTGTACTTTTTTCTGATTTTTCTGAATTTTTTTCTGATTTTTATTAATTTATTGCATTTTATGAGTAAAAGAAAGAACTATTAGATAAATCTTAGTCATGATTAGATGAAGCTTTGTCATACTTATTCAGCTCTATTATTTTCTCATATTCTTCTCATATATATACTAGATAATAACTATAGTTTAAAGGTTTTTTTTTAAAAAAAATTAAAAATATATAATAACTAAAAGCTACTAATATTCTTATTTCACTTTAATCTTTTATAATAATAGTTATTATAATAGTAAATAGGTATATTACATACCTAGAAAATTCTACTTATAATTTAACATTTATTCAACAATGCTTTTGTTTATATATTCTAGTAAGCTAATTTTGAAATCTAAAAAAAACAATATTAAATGTGTAATTGTAGCCAAATTGTAAGGACTTAGGCCG
>JAHTMQ010000143.1:0-30056 GCA_019327925.1 Leucocoprinus sp. KB1807203
GTACACAGACCACTGCAATCATATATTTAAGGACTGTATGTCTGGGGATAAACCTCATACTTAACAACATCTTTTGCTGCTTGTCTAACTTTGCTTTTTTGAGCACTTTGATTATCAAATCAACCAATCACAAATCAGTAAGTGGCCATTTGTAATAGCAATGACTAGTGATTTACTGAAAGTCATACCAGAGAGCTAAGTAAGAGTCCCAGAAACTAGAATGATATTTGAGTAAGGGTAAATCTACCAGTACAAGCCCTTATATATACTACAAAGGATGGTCTGTGCACAGTCATGTGAGCTACAGTCCAATAATAGTACTTCCTAATTTGGATAAATAGAATGATCAAGGTGATATACAGACCAAGAGACAAAAGAATAGATGAATGGACATTATAAGATAAAATAAGCTAGATAAGTACAAACCTGGTACTTAGCTAAGCCCTGTTCTAGGGTGATAGCTGTCCCCTTACAGTAAACCCCTGTTGAAAATTGGATTAGTACAGTGGATAGTGTCATTAATATTGCCATAACCCCTCTTTGTTGCAGGGTCTGATAGTAGAATGAAGCTAAGCCCTCTGTGATATCAGGTTATTTTAGAGAATTTTTATCATGTCCCAACCTCTTCAATGCTCACATTCTCTAGACTCATACCTGGAATGTCACATTCACCAAGATACTGTTTGTACAACCATGTCTTGTGAGCCCTCAAATATACCAGTGAAGAGGCCTTTTACTGCAACTCAGGCCAGAAACCAACATACAGCTTCACTCAAACCCCTGAGTAATATCCTAGAAGAAGACACAGAACATGCCCCACTTTTATCACCTGACATCCTATTTATCCTATTAGAATCCCTACCATCCCCCTGTTTACAAACCTTTAGCTGAAATCTCAAACCTTGAACTCAGAATAGCACTATTAGCCCTAGCTCATCAATCCAATCCTCAAACTCAAAAGAAACACTGAGGAATTCATGAACTAGACACTTTTAGTGGAAGAAGCCCAGATGATCTCAGGGTATTTATATTTCAATGGCAAATTTATTTCTGAGCTTGCAAAGGGGAATTTTTGGAAGACTTCAATATAATCTTCTTTGCTATATCTTACTTGAGGGTATTGTCCTAGAATATTTTAAAACCATTTATCAACAAACCAGATGTCAACCAAGACTTTGATTTCATAGAAGACTGGTTGTCATTTGTACAAAAACTCTCTAACATCTTTAGGTTTTACTCATCCAAAGATAATGATGAAGATGCAATAGTCTTGGTACCCTTCTCTCCTAATGGTAAAGTGGTAAAGTATTTCATCTACTTTGCTAAAATATCAAAATAGAATCCATTGGGATGATTGAGCACTTTGTAAGGTAGTCAAGACTTTATTCCCATTAGAATAAGTGAAGAGCTATGTTATAGCAAGGAAGATACATTAACTTTTGAAGAGTTCAAGCAGGCCATCTTGAAGATTAACAATGGTTACTGGAAGTACATCCAGAATGAAAAAGGCAAATAACAACTTATCTGCACTCTCCAATCACAGCTGTCCAAGACCCTCCAAGGGAAAGTGCCCCAAACATCCTACTCAGAGGACTATTCTGTCTTCTCTGACAAGTTGTCCAGGGACAGAGCTAAACTGTTCCCAATTGTTCAAGTGCAATCTACTTCCAATCTACCAACCACACCCTTATCCAACATACTGGGTCCTAATGGCAGGTTGACATTGGCATTCAGCCAATGTCACATGAACCTGGGCCTCTACATAAGGTGTAGCCAGACTGGACACTTGACTAAATCTTGCCCCAAACAGTCCTTGCATCTGCCCACAATAGTAGAGGATTGCACTGCCCAGTTGGAGGATCACCATCCTGACTTAGAACCAAAAAACAAGTCAGCAATTATCTCAACTTCTAGAGGGACGATTGTCTAAGATATGCCTAGAAATCAACTCTATACTTAAATGCAGTAGCAATCACCTCCTCTAAGGCCCTTTACATTCCACTCCACTCCAAACTTGTGCAGGGGATGTTCTAGGAGTTGGTAGATTCAGGGCTGTCAGACTGCTTCCTGGACTCTCTGTTTGTTTCTCATTATGGTTTGAAAGTATGCAAAATTGCCCTATTGTCTCTTACTTTACTTGATGGTACAGGTAACAATGTTGTAAGACATGTTATAACTTTACCTATTGAACTACCATGTAGGACATTATTTGAGTATAACTTTTTTATGACTAAGCTAGGTGAGAATTGTTTCCTAGTCTTGGGTCATAATTGGTTGTCTTGCTATAACCTTTCAGTTAACTAGCAACAAGGTTACCTCTGTATGAATGGTACTACTAATGATCAAGAACTCTCAAAGATATCTGAATCTGACTTTATAGAATCCAACACTAGCTTATATACCAATGAATCTATAATCTTACCCAATCCAGCCCCATCTGTATTCCCAAATGCTCTCTAGCTACCATTACCAGGGCCAAGACCCAAGATATCACTGGTAAATGCTGTAGTCTTTCAATGAGCATATAGAGGAGAGGGCATACTCCCATTTTAGTTCAGTCCAATTGATGTTGAAACCCCTAAAAACTGAATTAGCTCTATAGTAGAGGAAGATGTGGATCTGAGCCAGGTTCCTGAAGAGTACCTAGAATTCAGGGATGTATTTAGTAAGCAGCATGTAAGACACTTTCCAGAACACTGTCCCTATGACCTGTCCATACAAATGGAAGAGGGTAAATTACTATTGCTCGGACCTATTTACTTACTGTCAGCACTCAAACTCAAGATCTTGAGAGAGTTTATCAAAGAAAACTTACATACTAAATTCATATGTTCCTTTCACTCATCTTGTGGAGCACCAGTCTTGTTTGTTAAGAAGAAAGATAGCTCATTGTATTTGTATATGAACTACCAGGGGTTGAACAAGATTACAAGTAAGGATAAATACCTTATCCCATTAGTATCTGACCTACTGGATGCTCCTAAGAAGGCTAGAATATATACTAAGATTGACTTATGCAGTGCTTACCACTTGGTATGTATTGCTGAAGGGGATAAGTGGAAAACTACCTTCAGGACAAGATATAGCTCCTATGAATGGTTAGTAATGCTATTTGGACTAGCTAATGCACCTTCTGTATTCCAGCAACTCATGAATGAAATATTTGTAGACCTATTGGACATCCATGTTGTTGTTTACCTAGACAACATCTTGATATATTCTAACAATCTGGTAGAACATAAGAAACATGTAAGAGAAGTTCTGAAATGTCTAAGGAAGAATAGACTGTATGCTTCTCCAAACAAGTATACCTTTTATCAAGAACATATTGAATTCTTGGGATTTGTTCTGGGGCCAAGAGGTATTCAAATGGATATAGAAAAGGTCTGGACTATACAAGAGTGGCCCCTATCTCAGTGTATCAAGAATATATAGGCTTTTTTGGGGTTTGCAAATTTTTACTGTAGATTCATTCACGAATACTCTAAACTGGTGATGCCACTTATACAACTCACCTGTAAAATGTACCCTGGTATCAGAGCAAAGAATGCCAAAGGTCATTTGATCTACTGAAGCTAGCATTTATGTTGGTATTGATTCTCACACATTGGGACCCAAGTGTACTACTAATAGTAGAAACTGATATATTGGATTGTGCCATAGCAGCTATCCTGTCAACATTAGTCAAGAGGGAGGTACATCCAATTGTTTACCACTCCCAAACCCTGTTAGCTGCTGAGCTAAACTATGATATATACAATAAAGAGTTATTAGCAATATTTGACACTTTCAAAAAATAGAGGTATTACCTTAAAGAAACCCCAGAGCTGGTGAAAGTCTTTATGTTATCAATAGACAGTAAATGTTCTTAGTGATCATCCAAGGTGGATGTTTAAGAAGAACTCAATGGAGTTCTTCATTAGATTGAGCTCCTACTTATACTACTTTTACAGTGGCTGTACTATTAGTTCACAATCACATATTCTTCCAGAATGTTCTGTGATCACTTGACCTTGTCATGTGACCTTAGTTCTCTTACTATTTATATCTCGACCCCATTGTATGTCTTGAGGTTTTGGATTAAGTGTTCAAATACACAGGAAACTATTCCCCTTTTGGGGCTCTTATAACATGGTCCTCCCTTTAAGTTTCCTTGTCCCAAGGAATTTTTCCATTGATTCCAGTTCTTGTCCCATCTCCTTTTCCTTTTCCTTTCATACCTCTTTTTTCCCCAGCCATATAACAATTTTGCCATGAACTCCCTTGGTAATTCCCGACTAAATTCCTTCTTCTCTTCTTCTAGCTTCTGTTGTCTTAGTTCCTCAACCTCTTCCCTGTATATCCTCTCAAACTCTTCTAGCAACTCTTTTGCATTCTCCAAGTTTTCCCTATTCTCCCAAGTATCTTCTACTATGTACCCTTTTTACCTCACCAGAAACTTTTCCTTTCCCCTAACCATTCTTTTATTTAAGATTTTTTCTATCTCAAATTCCTCCTCCCCTTCAATAATGACCCATTTTGGCAATATCTTCTTCTGTCCCTCTATCTGCAGTCTATAGAGTTGTACTCTACTTACATTAACTACAGGGTGTATTTTAATAGATTTAGGTAGTTTTAACTCTATTGCGTTACTAGAGACAATTCCCTTGACTTTGTAGGGGCCTACAAAATGCTCTGTTAACTTCTCCGATTTTCTCCCTTTCATCTGCCATTTCAAGTCCTTTGTACTTAGCAGTACTAAGTCCTCTACTTTATATTCCTCTTTCTCCCTTTGCCTTCTGTTTGCGAACTTCTTCATTTCCTCCTGCACTTTTCCTAGCACTGCTTTTGCTTTCTCCTGGATTTTTTTAATCCTTTCTACAAATTTTCCTGCTGCTTCGTACTTCCCTTTTCTTCTCCTCTCAAATCCCATCCTTGGATCTTGACCATAGTTTGCTTTGAATGGCAATATTTTTGTTGCCATGTGAATTTTGTTATTGTATGCAAACTCCACTGTTCCTAGCTAATCTGGCCATTGTTCTTGTTTATGGTCGATGAAGACCCTCAGGTATTGTTCTAACTCCTGGTTTATCCTTTCTGTCTGCCCATCTGTTTGAGGGTGATAGGCCGTCGAGAGTTTCATCTGGATTCCCAACAAGTTATTCAACTCTCTCATCATTCCCACTGCAAACTGCACCCCCCTGTCTGATATAATGCTTTCAGGAAGTCCATGTAACTTCCATACATAATCTTGAAACAACTTTGCAAGTCCTTCTGCTGATGTTTTCTCTGTTGTTGCTATGAAATGTGCCATTTTACTGAAGCAGTCACATACTACTAAGATAGCATTGTATCCCTGGGCTAATGGCAGTTTGGTGATAAAATCTGCTGAGATATGGCTCCATGGTTTTTCTAGGATTGCATTGGGCATTAGTTTTCCTGCTGGTACTTCGCTTTGATTCTTATATCTTTGACAAGCATCACATCTATTCACATATCTTCCCATCTCCTTTGTTATTCCTGGCAACCAATTCTGTCATCTTCCATCTCCCTCCGTACCCTCCTATTGGGGTGTCATGGTATAATTGTATTATTTCCCCCTTGAGTTCTCCTTCTGGCATATATATTTTTTCCTCCTTCATTACTACCCCGTCTTCTATTTTCCATTCTTTATCTTTTAATGTCTTTATTCCTGCCTTCTTTATCTCTTCTACCACTTTTACTATCTTTTCATCCCCTTCCTGTGCTCTTTTGATTCTTTCTCTTAAGTTTTCTTCCTCTATTATTGTTTCTGCTCTCCTAACCCATTCTGGCTTTATTAACTTCTAGTTCTCATTATCCTTTTCCACTCCCTTCTACCAGTCTAGTCTCCTGCTTAATCTGTCTGTCTTCCCCATGCTCTTTCCTGGAATGTGTTTTAATGTAAAATTAAACCGTGATAGGTATAGAGCCCATCTTGCTTGTCTCTGGTTTAATTTTTGGCTTGTTATAAAATACTGGAGATTTTTATGGTCTGTCCAGATTTCAAATTCAAGTTTTGCTCCCTCCAAATAGTACCTTCATGTTTCTAGACATCTGATAACTGCCAGCATTTCTTTGTTGTGAATTTCATAGTTTCACTCCATAGCGTTCAGTGACTTAGAGATGAAGGCCACTGGCCTCCACTTTCTATCCTTACACTTTGTTGACAACATTCCCCTGTTGCATAGTCTGAGGCATCCACTTCTACTCTCATCTCTCTATCAATTTCTGGGATAGCCAGGATGGGTTCTGAGGTGAATACCATTTTAAGTCTTTCAAATGCCTCCTCCTATTCCTTCTCCCATTTTCATTTCTGCTCCTTCCTGACTAGCACATGTAGTAGTGCTGCTATTCTAGCAAAGTCTTTTATGAACCTCCTGTAGTAGTTGGTGAGGCTCAGGAACTTTTGTACTTCTTTGACATTTCTAGGTGCCGGCCAGTTCAGAACTCCCTCTACCTTCTCTCTCTGCATCTCTACTCCCTTTGGCCCAATTACTACTCCCAGGAACTCCACTTCTCTTATTTTCCATTTGCACTTTTCTGGCTTTACAAACAGATTGTTCTCCTCTAGTCTTTTCAACACCTCCTCCACCAGCTTGTCATGCCCCTTCTCTGTATCTGTGGCTACTAAGATATCATCGATGAATGTTGCTGTATCTCCTTGGTTTATGAGATTGCAGAACAGGTCATTCATCATTGTTTAGAAGGTAGTGGGTGAGTTCGTTAATCCAAAATACATAACTGTGGGTTCATAAGCCCCAATGTGCGTTGTAAATGCTGCCTTCCATTCATTTCCCTTTTTGATCCTGATATTATTATATCTCCACCTTAGGTCTAGCTTCATGAACACCTTCCTCTTTTCTACTCTATCCAGTATGTCTGTGATGAGGGATAGGGAATACCCATTCTTTATCGTCTACTAATTTATGTATTGGTAGTCCTGCACCATTCTCTGTGTGCTATCCTTTTTTGCTACAAAGTGTACTGGGGATGTTTGGGGTGACTTAGAAGGTCGGATGTATCCTTTCCTCAACTGATCCTCTACGAATGCCTGTACTTCTTCCCTTTCCTCCCTTGACAATGAGTACACCTTTCCCTTTTTTGGCATAAACCCCTCTTTCAGTTCTATGGTGTGGTCCCAGATCTTTTGTACTGGCATTCTCTCTGACTCCTTTTTTCCAAACACTTTCTTCCACTTCCAGAATCTTTTGGGTACCAGTTTTCTCAACGTTTCCTTATCCTTGTCCTTTTCTTCTTTACTTCTTTCTCCTTCTCTTCTTGCTTTCTCCTTCCACATATAGGTAGACAACGTGTCATTTCTACCTTCCCTTTTTCCCAATCTATCTCTGGGCTATGGGCTGCTAGCTACAGCATTCCCAGTATCACTTCTGTTTTCTCTAAATTACATATATCTATCCTTGCCCTCTCTATATATCCTTTGAAGAACATATTGCACTCTACCTGGTGCGTTATGGCTCCCCCTGCATTCACTGTTCCATCTACATTTCTAACTAACAGGGGTTTCTTTAGCTTCTCTATTTTAAACTCCTTTTCTTGGGCAAAGGTCATATTCATGAATAGACCTGTTGCTCTGTTATCTAACAGTGCCCTTACTGCTACTCCCTCGTAGCTTTCCAGCTTCTCTAGCCCTATCTTCATCCAGACTTCTCTTAGCAGCTGTAGAGTGCGCCATACATCTTTTAGCGGCTGTAGAGTGTGCCATACATCTCTTAGCGGCTGTAGAGTGCGCCATACATCTCTTACTCTCTTAGTTGTATTGGTGTAATTTAATTTATTTTCCAGCTTTTCTGGGTACAATATACTATACAGGTTATTGGAGGCCAGTCAAGAGCTTACTGTCCTCCATTTTCTTTTGCCAACTCCTATGGTATTTCCACTACCCTTCCTTTATGCCTTTCCCAACAATTTTTGGCCATATGGCCCCACTTTCCACACACATAGCACATTCTGTCCCCTCCCCTTCCTCTGTCTATATCCATTGCATTTGGGTCTCTCCTTGGACCCACTTGAGTTCCCTTTCTATTAAATGTATTTCTTTCTCCTTCTTCTCTGTACCCTCCTCCTGTTCTCCATGTTATTTGCCCCCTTCTTCCCCTATATGATCCTCCTTCATAGCCTCCCCTAGACTGTGCATTTCTCCCTGGGCATGCCACATTCCTCCCTAACATCTTTTCTTCTATTCTACTTTGCCTCTGATTTCTATCCAACCTCACTGCTCTCTCTTGCCACTCTCCAATGGTGGTTGGCAGTTCTTCTACTTCTGCCAACTTCCTTCTAATACTCCCATTCAATCCTCTTTTAAATTCTTTGATAAGGGGCCTTCCCTCATAGCTACTCTCCCTGGTAACCTTTTTGAATTCCTACATATACTTGTCGCAGGTCCTCCCTCCTTGCTCAATTGTTCTCAGCTGTTCTATTTTCCTTTCTTCCTCTAATATCTCCCCAAAGTCATTCCTTATTTTTGTGAATAGCTGCTCCACTGATTCTACTTTTGACTCTCCCTTGACCAGCTTATCTAGCAAGTTATCCTTCTATACCTCCACTATTCCTCCCTGTATATATGACAACACCTAGACCACCTGGGTCACTGCTGCTTCTTCTGTCATCTTTATTCTAATATACAGGTGAGCTATGTTAACAAACATGCTCACCTCCTCCATCTTTCTACTGAAAACTTGAGGTCTTGCAACCTCTACTCTGCTCCCCTATTGCTGAAGGAGCATGATGTTAACCTGCTGCTGCAGGGTTGCAATCATGGCAAGGAATTGCTTCTCTCTGGTTTAATGGAGGGTGGGCACCAAAGGAGGTTCCCTCTGTTGCTGCTGGTGTTGGCGAGACATATGTAATAGTAGTAGTAGTGATAATGATGATGATAATGATGATGATTTCTTGTAGGAGAATGAACAATCTTCTTTGTCTGTACTTATGGCTAACTATTGACTAAGAAAGGTGAAACAGTATTATCCCTAAGCTAGACAGGCCTTTAAGAGGTTACCATTGTTCCCCTGCATAGACTGATCACAATAGACCAGTAGCATGGAGCTGATAGTGAAGAAACTAAATACAAGTCTGCTCAGTGTAGAGGTCAGGTCTCAGGTAGGGACACAAGCTTTGTCCAGGCTGTCTACCCACTGTCCCTAACTGACAGTGAAGTCCCCTTTACAGCTAGGGCCCGCTATCCAAGATACCTGTGAGTGCTGTGCTCACTAGCAAGAGAGATAAGAGAGTAAGTGGATAGTGAGGCTATGAGGTGCGAGGTCACTATTGGGTATCGAGTTCTTATGTTATTGATAGACAGTGAATGTTCTTAGTAATCACCCAAGGTAGATGTTCAAGAAGAACTCAATAGAGTTCTTCATTAGACTGGGCTCCTACTTATACTACTTTTACAGTGGCTATACTATTAGTCCACGATCATATGTTCTTCCAGAATGTTCTGTGATCACTTGACCTTGTCATGTGACCTTAGTTCTCTTACTATTTATATCTCGACCCCATTGTATGTCTTGAGGTTTTGGATCAAGTGTTCAAATGCATAGGAAACTATTCCCCTTTTGGGGCTCTCATAACACTTTACTGATCATAAAAATTTAGAGTATTTTAGTATGCCAAAGAATTTGTCCCAATGATAGGCCCAATGGTTGAAGTATCTATTACAATTCAATATAGCTATTCAATTTAGACTGGGGAAATTGGGGACAAAGCCTAATACACTCACCCAAAGATGGAATTTATACCCAGAGAAAAGTCCTAAGAACCTGACTTTAGGAGATAGAACCAACTTCCAACCTCTATTCTTGAAAACACAACTAGGTCCCTTGATAAGAGCAAGCTAACTCTCATCAGTAGGACTTGGAGCCTCAAATATATTAGATCTAGAAATGCTGAATGCAAATATCAAGGTGGCACTATACCTTAACCCACTCTCTGCCAAATACTTAAATCACCAAAACCATACCACCAATCTAAATTGGGACATAGACCCTAATGGACTGCTATACTGGAAGGGTCACATAATTGTACCTAATACTGGAGGATTACAACTATGGATTCTCAAAGCTAAGTATGACCACTTACTGGCAGATCACTAGAGATAAGCCAAAACCCTCCAACTGGTCCAACAAGACTATATCTGGCCTGGACTGAAGAGATTTGTTGCAGACTATATCAGCTCTTGTAACATGTGCTCAAGAAACAAAACTTACCACCACAAACCTTTTGGTATACTCCAACAACTTCTGATTCCTCCAAGACCTTGGGTGTCCTTATCTATGGACTTCATCAAATAGTTGCCAGAGTTGAATGGGTTTACTGACATTCTAGTAATAGTTGACCATCTTATAAAACAGGCTATCTTCATCTCTATGGTCAAGATACTGGATGCCATAAACCTTGCTGAACTCTTTGTCTAGAACATGTTTTCCAAACACAGTGCTCCTACTTATATAACTTTTGATCAAGGCACAGAATTTGTGTTAAGATTGTTCAAGTCTCTAGCTTTGATCCTAGAGATTAAACTACACTTCACATCTGGTTACCATTCAGAGGCAAATGGTCAAACAGAACATACCAATCAGACCTTGGAATAGTACTTGCATATATATTACAACTACCAGCAAGTGGATTGGTTGAGACTACTCCCTCCAGCAGAATTTACTTATAACAATGCACCTTTAACAACAACAGGAGTATCTTCCTCCTTTGCAAACAAGAGATATCACCTCTAGCTCAACATATAGCTAAACTAGGAAGGCTTATCAGAGATGACAAGATCATATACTGCTGAACTTGAGATAATATACACCAAATTAGAACTCAATATCAGCAAGGCCCAACAATGCTACCAAGGACCTGCTGATACACAACATTCAGCCCCATCTGATTTAAAGGTAGGGGACCTTGTATTTGTCCTAGCAAAATTCATTAGGACTATCCGGCCATCAAAAAAATTATTGAAGAAATACCTTGGCCCTTTCAAAATCACCAGCAAGCTGAGTAATCAGTTTTACCAGATTAAACTGCTAGTCTATCTCCATTCTATCTACTCTATGTTCTACATATTTCAGCTTGAACTAGTAATAGCCAGCTTCATTCCTCAATGCACAAACAACTCTTCACCATCAATCAAAGTCAACAGACAGATGGAATTTGAGCTGTCCCATATTCTTGACTCTAAGTTTGATTGCTGAAGGAAAGAGCCCCTCCTATATTATATACAATGGACAGGCTATGAAGGGACAGTAGAAGAATTCTCCTAGTTGGAAGTATCTAAACTGGAACATGCAACTGAGTTAGTTAAGGAATTCCATAGTCTTAACCCATCAAAACTGGGCCTAAACTTGCCTCATACCAGCACAATCATCAAGGTCATAAGAGCACAACCTTACAAGGAGAGCACTATCATGTCCTATGACCATCCACTACTAGTCTAGACCCCAATATCATGTAACTTACTATTTGCCCCAGTTTGTTGATTAACTATTTAAATACAACTTATGTAATTAGTTACTTAGCTTTGTTCTTTCAACTTATTCCCCACCAATTACTACTGTCATTGAATCTTATAGGTTAAGCCTGGGTGAACCCTTGTTGAAAATTGGGTTAGTATAGTGGGTGGCATCATTAACATCACCATAACCCCTCTTTGTTGTGGGGTCTGACACTAGTAGACTTTATCTAAATCCATCTCTTATTTCTTAGTATTCTAGAGGGAATCTTTTTTATCTAAAGAGGGCATACTATAGAAGTTGATCCAACCTATAAGTTGAGATCAAGCCTGGAGAAAACTGGAGTCTCTACTTGACATCAGCTTCAGAAAATAGAGACTAAAATGTAGATAAACCATGTTTGACAGCCAAAGGAGTGGAGATAGGCTTTGTGTTGAGCATTCCAAGCCTTGCAAGAACTTGTATGATATAAGCAGACTGATCAAGAAAGATAAGATGATTGGAGCAATCTCAAGTGACCAGAATACTGTAAGGGGATACCCTGAGGATACACTTAGTTATTAGGTAAGCTCAGTATCTATGGACTAAGTATATCTTCTATATCATGTTCCTACTCTCTCCTGCATTCCTTCTGTCTTGTGTCATCTTGGTGATGCCTGTTCAACTATATAGGGACATATGGTATCATTGGTTAGTGTTCATGTGACTGTACACAGACTACCTGTTGTAGTATATATAACAGCTTGTATGGGTAGATCTATCTTTACTTAAATATCACACTAGCTTCTGGGACCTTTGTCTAGCTTATTGAGTGACTATTTCTGAGTATTCCTCTTACAAATACCAAGTATAAACTTCAATTCACCCAGATCTGTTATTTCAAAATTCTTTGACAAATTCTGCTTGAATAGAGCAATTCCAGGTATTCCTTTTCTAGTATTATCAACATAGATCAAATGTCATGAGTTACCTTGACTATGACCAAAGATATGTATTTATAGAATGATGAACAAGAAAATTGAACTGGCAGCCTCTTGGCTGGTTATAGAATACTATCAATATAAATGAGGGCAAATAGCATACTTGTATAAGTAGTTGGCACAATTAAGCAAGAATCCCATTGAGTTCTCTTTATAACCCTTAAAGACTTAGCTGCTGAGTCAACTTGACTTAAGTTGCATAACATCAAGATCATCAGAATAATTTTACTATGCTTCTAGAGGATATAAAGACAGTTATCAGCTATTGTACAAGTAAAGCCAAGCTTAGTCATCATCTGATATAAGTGTTTCTTCCACTGTTGACCTGCTTGTTTCAACCTATATAATGCCTTCCTAAGTCTCCAAAATTTTTAACCACTTTTATATTTCTTAGCAAGTCTATCAGATACCTTCATATAAATTTCTTTATCTAAATTCTCTTAAAGATATGCTCTAACAATGTTAACTTGATGAAGTTCAAGGTCCAAAAATGCAGTAAGTACTAGAAAAATTTATAGCATTATGAATTTTACTACTGATGAAAATGTTTCTATGAAATCTATGTTAGAGCAACTAGAGTGGAGTAGACTCCAGGAGAATCCTTAGAGATTAGGATAAGGCTCCTGGAGTATGTTTTTATAATATATATACTGCTACTACTGAGATATCTCTAATCCTATAGTCTTGTTAGTCAGGGTCAAGAGTCTCTGAGTCAAGCCAAAGAGAATTAAATATTATATAGTAATATTTAATTAAGCACAAGGTTGCTCTAGGCTATGAGTCTGGTGTCTTAGGAATAGTGTTGGTAGGGTCTCTTTACACTCACCCCCTCTTGAGATTGCTGTGCCTCAAAGCAATGGTTCTGGAGAGAAAAATCACATTAAAGTTTGCTTGTTAGATGTATCTGGGGGCCACAAGGTGTTTGCAATAGAATTCTACTATGAGATCCAGTGCTGAGACATCAAAGGCTACTTCCCAAGAGTTATGCTCTCTTCTGAACCCTTTCCACTTTACCAGGAATTAGAACCTTCTTCTATACCAATGACTATACAAAATCTCTTCTACTTTCCACTTCTCTTCTCTGTTAATGACAATGGACAGTGGCAGTGGCTTAGACTTTCTTTCAAGGATCAAGTCTTCTGGAGCAGCAGACAGCTTTACTATGTTAAACACAGGATGGAATTTTTTTATTATATTTGATAGCTTGAGGCAATAGATGAGAGGTCCTACTTGACGCTCTACTACAAAGGGTCCAAGACAGTAGTACGACAACTTTGGGGATGGATATGTGTTTTGATATTAGTGGTATCCAGGAATACCTAATCCCTAGGATGAAATACTGGGGCCAGAGACTTTCTTTGGTTGTAGTACCACATTATGTCCTTTTGTGCCTTCCAAACCATAGCCTTGGCTTTCTCAATTGCTATCTTTATCTGCTCTGTGAACTTGTTCACTGTTTCTAGTCCAGAGGGGTGTTGTTTAGGTTCAAAGCCCATGTAGGGAGTCTGTCCAGTGTTAAGTAGGAATAGAGTCTGCTAGGTAGAAGTATGCATATGATTGTTGTACTGGAACTCTGCCAGTAGTAGCAGATTGTGCCAGTTGTCCTATCACTTGTTGATAAAGAGGCATAGGTACTGATCAAGTTTCTGGTTAACACATTTTATTTGTCTATTGGTTTGTGGGTGCCAGGCCATAGAGGAGGCTAATTGAATCTCTAGTAAATAATAGAGCTTTCTTGTGAACAAGGCTATAAACTGGGGTCCATAGTCCAGGATTATATATTGAGGTAGTCTATGAAGTTTCTATATCTGGTACAAGAACAATCTTGCTGCTCCTTCTGTGGTCACTGTTGTGTATGTCAGAATGAAGTGAGCTTCCTAGAGGGTTTTATATGGAGACAGAGATCATAGATGTTTACATATTGCCCTATATACCCAGATATCTGGGGCTATCAATAGTTCTGGGATATGAGCTCTAGTATCTTCCATCTACTAGGGTGTCCTGCAACCTTGGTGTTGTAGCACAAAGAGACTATTTTCCTGCACAAGTCAAAGGTCCAGGGCATATAAACCTTTTCTTGGAAATAGAGCAGGCCATCTATATTCAACTATTCCAACAAATGTACTATCTTAGTGGTAGAGTGTTAGAGTTCTTGAGTGGCCTTGATGACCAGCTCTTTCAGGTCTCTGGAGTGGTTGCCCTTGTGGATCTTGGATAGAATGTTCTGTTCTGCTCCTATTAGCTCTACTCTTTCTAGGGCATAGACAGCTAGGAACTCTAGGCAGAGTAATACCATGTTTTCATTATTGGAGGATCTCTTGCCATGGTCTGGTCTTTGTGATAAAGCATTGGGTTTCTCCATGGATCATCTAGGCCAGTGGTAGAGAGTGAAGTCAAAGTGGGCAAAGTACAAGGACCAATGAGCTTGACAACAGTTGAGTTTCTTGGCTGTCATAAAGTACTCAAGATTCTTGTGGTCTATTCAAATCTCTATTGGGTGGGCTACTTCTTCTATAAAATGTCTCCACTCTTCTAGTATACAGATAATAGTGAGTATCTCCTTATTGTGGATCTTATAGTTTTGCTCTACCAAAGATAAGGACTTGCTATAAAATACTACTGGATGCCACTTGCTATCCTGTGTAGACTATTGAGATAGGATAGTACCTATAGCATAGTCTAAACTACCAGCTTCAATCCAGAAGAGTTCTGAGTTGTGGGACAAGACCAGTACTGGGGTGGAAGTTACAGCTATTTTGAGAGCTTCAAAGGCTTGTCATGAGTCGCCTTGACTATGACCAAAGATATATATTTATGGAATGATGGACAAGAGAATTAAACTAGCAGCCTCTTGGCTAGTTGTAGAATACTATCAATGTAAACAAGGGCAAATAGCATACTTGTATAAGTAGCTGGCACAATTAAGCAAGAATCCCATTGAGTTCTCTTTGTAACTCTCAAAGACTTAGCTACTGAGTCAACTCAACTTGAGTTACACAACAGAAGAACTCAATACCACTTCTTAGACACTATTCATCTCAAGCCTTGTCTACCCTTTTACTCTCACATTATTTTGACCCTTGACCAGTGATCATCACAATTACTAGTCACCTCCATACATAGCCAGGCCCTTAGCTTGGGGGGACTTGGTAGTTAGTTAGAGACTGTTGGTAGCAGTATGGTACTAAACCTAGGTATTATATCCAAGATCTGACTTTGCAATTGGGTGGTGTTCAGTAGACTACTTGTACTCTTTCACTTTATTAATCTTGTGCTGGGGGTCTATTGTGATCTATACATGCAGAGGGATAGCAGTGCATTCTTAAGAAGCTGCTTGGAGTAGGGATCCTCTTCTTAGAGGTAATGGTGTAACCCTAGTACTAGAGCAGTAGTTAGTAAGACAGTAGGTGTCTGGCTGGGTGAAGATCTTGCACTCCAGCAGACATAACTCAAGCAAGATCAAAACCTTTCACTTTGACTTTGAGGTATTAACACTATATCTCAACAATAATATAACAATCTCCTGAGCAACATGCTCAAAGAAAGGCAAGCTCTTGCTTCACTAAGGGTATAGTTGGAGGGAAGGAGAGAAAGAGAATGTTGGAGCTGTAGGAAGTTTGGGCACCTGGTCTGTAACTATAGAACAAGGAAATAAGAGGAAAAGGAGAAAAGAGAAAAACCCCAAAATAGATATGAGATGTTGGTGACTAGGGTGATACAGTGTGGAGTAAGAGATGAAGTAGAGGCAGTGTTAGCATAAGGTTGTGAAGACTTAGGCTCAACCAAGGTGGTTGTTCAGGAAAAACTCAATAGAGTTCTCCATTGGATTGTACAACTACTTATACAAATATCTGTTGGTCTATGTGCCCATCTCCTGTAATCACATGACCCTTACTAATAACTATATATATATTACATAAGCTTTTCCATGCTACTTATATCCCTCTTGTATTATGCTCCTGGATATTATCTACTAGGTTGAGAAATATACAGGAGATAGTTTCCTTTCTTGGAACCATCTCATAACAGGTAGCAGGAAAGAATGGAGAAAGTAAAGTGTTTTAGATGTTGGGGGGTTGGGCACCACAAATGGGAATGCCCAAACATAGAAGTAGAAAGATAGAAGAAGAAAAGTGAATAGGCAGCATGTGTGGTTGAACCACAAAAGGTGCAGTAAGAGAGGAGGCCAGTATGTCCTATATAAGAAAAGGTGTAGGAATATTGTGACAAGGGGAGCATGCCCCTAGAGGAAGCACTTCTACTTGAGAGGGGATAGATTACAGAGAAGACAGTAGTAATCTATGTAGAGTGTAGAGGATATAAAGGCAAGGGGGTTTAAACCTATAAAAATCAGGAATAAAGGTTTCTTCTTGAAAGACAAGTAAAAAATATGTGGTGCAACCTTTGCCAGAAAGCATGGAACTGAAGAGAGGAAGAAGCAAGGAAGGGAGAGATAACAAGGGTACAGTGTACAAAGTGTGGAAAAAAGAATACAATAGAAGGAAAAGTGCTGAAATGAGAAAGAAGTAAGATCCTGTGCCCAGAATATAGGACAGGAAAAAAAAACTGTAGTAGAATTGGAAAGTGGTAGTGTACAGACAGGAGTTTCAAAAAGCACAGCAAAAGAGGAGAACAAGCAAAGAGATGTCAGGAGAACATTCAAAATATTGAGAGAAGTGTGGCTAAACATTGGAGTAAAGAAAGTGAATACACATGAAGGTATAACAGTAAAAGTACTCTTGGAAAGCAGCACAACAGGGATGTTTATAAACAGAAAGATAATAGCAAGGAATGAATTTAAGCTGCAGAAGTTAGAAAGACCAGTGGTAGTAAAAGATGTAGATGGTACAAATAATAGTGGAAGGGCAGTTATATACCAGGTGGAGGTGAATATGGACTACAAAAGTCATGTAGAAAGAATGAGGATGGATATATGTGACCTGGGGAGAATAGACATCATACTGGGTATGCCATGGTTGCAAGTACATAACCCTAAGATAAATTGAGAGATTGGAGAAGTTAAAATAATAAGATGCCCACCAATTTGTGGGAGGAGTATAGTAGCAAAAAAGGAGACAGAAAAAAGAAGAAAAGTAGAGGGGAGAATTAGAGCAATAGGAAAATTAGAGAGAGATGAATGGAAGATGTTGATAGAAAAGAAATTTGACAATGAAGTCAAATTGGATAGAGAAAAAGTAAGAAAGATGGTGCCACAGAGATTTCACAAGTGGCTTAGAGTATTCAAGAAAGCAGAACTAGAAAGAATGCCAGTGAGAAAACCTTGGGACCATACAATAAATCTGAGAAAAGATTTTGTGCTAAGGAAAGGAAGAACATACTTGGTGTTGAGAGAAAAGAAAGAGAAGATAAGAGAATTTGTAGAGAAACAGTTGAGGAAAGGGTACATTAGACCCTCAAAGTTACCCCAGACTTCACCAGTATTCTTTGTGGGGAAAAAAGATGGAAAGAAAAGAATGGTACAGAACTATTGATACCTGAACAAAGAGACAGTCAAGAATAACTATCTATTGCTATTAATTTTGGACTTGATTGACACTATGGGTACAAAAAAAGTATTTACAAAGATGGATCTGAGATGGGGGTACAACAATATATGAATAAAAGAAGAGGATGAATGGAAGGCTGCCTTTACTACACATCTAGGGATGTATGAACCCACAGTTATGTTTTTTGGTCTCACAAACTCACCAGCAACCTTTTAGGCAATAATGAATGACATTCTTGAAGACTTAATTGATACTGGAGATGTAGCAGCATTTATGGACAATGTGCTAGTGGGAATGGAGAATGAAAAGAAGCATGATGAGATAGTAGAAGAAGTGTTGAAGAGAATGGAGGAGAACAACCTCTATGTAAAGCTAGAAAAATGTATTGTTATGAGAGCCCTAAGAAGGAACAAGTTTCCCACGCGTTCAAATACTTAGTCGCAAATATCAAGTCATACAATGCAGACAAGATATAAATAGCACAGGAACTTAAGTAATCATATCACATGACAAGGTCATGTGATTGTAGAACATTCTAGAAGGACATATGATCGTGGACTAGTAGGGTACAGCCACTTGTAAAAGTAGTATAAGTAGGTAGTCCAATCCAACAAAGAACTCCATCGAGTTCTTCCTAAACACTCACATCGAGTGGTCCTTGAGTCGTCAAGACTTAGTGATAACATGTATTTGGAAAGTCAAAGAGATCAACTTTCTTGGACTGGTAATGAAAGCAGAAGGAATTAAGATACAGGAGGAGAAAGTGGCAGGAGTTCTTGAATGGCCTAGATCTAAAACAGTCAAAGAAGTACAGAAGTTCCTAGGATTGGCAAATTACTATAGATGATTTGTAAAAGATTTTGCTAAGTTAGCCAAACTGCTGTATAGATTGGTCAGAAAAGATGAAAAGTGGAATTGGGGAGAGGAACAGGAAGTGGCATTCAAGGAGTTAAAAAGAGTGTTTACAACAAGACCAGTGCTAGTAGCACCTGACTTGGACAAGGAGATGAGAGTAGAAGCAAATGCATCAGAGTATACAACAGAAGAAGTATTATCAATAAAGTGTAAGGATGAAAAGTAGAGGCCAGTAGCTTTTATCTCAAAATCATTGAACAAAGCAGAAAAGAATTATAAGATTCATGATAGAGAGATGTTGGCAATCATCAGGTGTTTAGAAAAGTGAAGGCATTTACTGAAAGGCCTACAAGGCAGATTTGAAATCTGGAGCAATCATAAAAACCTCAAATATTTCATAAGCAGCCAGAAGTTAAACAGGAGACAAGCATGATGGGCCCTGTATCTATCAAGATTTGACTTCCACCTGAAAAATATACCAGGGAGTAGTATGGAATGAGCAGACAGCCTAAGTAGACAACTAGACTAGTAGATTGGCATAGAGAGAGATAATGAAGATAGAGTGTTAGTGAAAAAGAAGTGGTTAAAAGTAAGAGTGACACAGGTAACAGAGGTAGTAATTGAAGAAGTAGATCTGCTAGAGGAAATCAGAAAGTTAGATGCAAAAAATAACAAAGTAATAAAAATAGTAGAGGAAATAAAGCAAGCAAAGGTAAAGATGTTAAGAGATGAAGAATAGAGAGAAGAGAATGGTCTAATACTAAGAGATAGGAAGGTATATATACTATAAGATGAGAAGTTGAGGGTAGAAGTAATCTAGTTATACCATAATACACTGGTAGAAGGACATAGAGGACAGTGGAAGACAACAGAATTGGTTACTAGGAACTTTTGGTGGTCAGGAGTAATAAAGAAAGTCAAAAAGTATATAGAATCTTGTGATGCATACCAAAGGAACAAGAATCATACAAAGGCACTAGCAGGGAAATTAATGCCTAATGTAGTACCAGAAAAACCCTGGAGTCATACAACAGTAGACTTCATTACAAAGTTACCACTAGTACAGGAATATGATGTGATTCTAGTAGTATGTGATAGGATAACAAAAATAGCACACTTTGTGCCTACTACAGAAAGGACTTTGGTAGAAGAAGTAGCAAGACTGTTCTGAGATAATGTCTGGAAATTACATGGATTACCAGAAAGTATTATAACAGATAAGAGAGCACAGATTGTAGTAGGAATAATAGGAGAGTTAGATCAAATATTGGGGATCAATACCAAATTGTCAACAGCTTACTAGTTACAAACAAATAGTCAGACAGAAAGAATGAATCAGAAACTAGAAAAATACTTGAGAATGTTTATCAATCACTATCAGGAATAGTAGCCAGATTGGTTAGCAATGGCAGAGTTTGCATACAACAACAAAGTACAAACAAGTACAAAAGTATTGCCTTTCAAGGCAAATAATAGACAAGGTCTACACATGGGATTTGAGATGAGAAAAAAGGGGAAGTTTGAGAAAGCAGAAGAGTTTGCAAAGAGAATGAAAGAAGTACACAAGGAAGTAGAGGCAGTGCTAAGGAAGAGTCAAGAAGAAATAAGGAAATATGTAAATAGGAAGAGAAGTAAGCCAGAGGAGTATAGAGTGGGTGACTGGGTGCTCTTGAGTATAAAAGATCTTAAGTTCCAAATAAAGAGAAGATGTTCAGAAAAATTGACAGAGTAATTTATGGGTTCTTATAAGGTGAAAAGAATTATATTGACAAATGTGGTTGAACTGGAGTTACCAAGTATAATAGAAATACATCTAGTAGTAAATGTCAGTAGAGTATGTATGTACAAAGATAAAGTAAAGGACCAGAAAAAGAAACAGCCTCTCCTAGTAATAATTGAAGGGAAAAAAGAATATAAAGTGGAAAAAATATTAAATAAAAGGAAGTTTAGAGGGAAGGATAGGTATCTAGTATAATGGAAGAGATATATAGCAGAAGAAGACACTTGGGAACCAAGAGAGAACTTAGGAAATACAAGGGACCTGGTAAAAAGGTTCAAAGAAGAGTATAAAGAGGAGTCAAGACAAGCAAGAAAAGAAAATTGTAGAGAGTTTCACAGAGGAGAATTACCAGGGAGGTATACAGCAAAGACACTGTATGGATGGGATGATAAGAGGTTTGATCAGGAATATTGGGGATGATTGGAAAGAAATTGGAGACATTGGAGAAGGACATTGGAAATGATCTAGAAAGAAGAAGAGGAACAAGAAATAGAAGGACCAAGGGTAGAAGAGTGGGACAAAGAAGATGAAATGGGTAATCTACAAGACCCATACAATGAATTGTGAAGTCCTCAGAATGAAGACCTTTAAGAGAGGAATACTGTTATGAGCCACCTTAACTATGACCAAAGATATGTATTTATAGAATAATAGACAAGAGAATTGAACTGGCAGCCTCTTAGCTGATTGTAGAATACCATCAATATAAACAAGGGCAAATAGTGTACTTGTATAAGTAGCTGGCATAATGGAGTGAGAACCTCATTAAATTCTCTTTGTAACTCTCAAAGACTCAGCTATTGAATTAACTCAACTTAAGTTACACAACAAGACTGCCTGTTTCTTGTCTTCCCATTCCCATGTCTGATTATAATGTATTGAGTTGAAAAGGGGCTGGGCTACAGTCAAGAAGTCTTGGATGAAATACCTATAGAAGTTAATGAATCCCAGGTAGGCTTGAATGTCGGTTTGCAACTCTGGAGTGGACCATTCTCAGACTCTGGTGACCTTAACAGAATCCATCAAGATCTTGTTCTCTGATACTACCAGGCCCAAGTACTCAATCCATTCCTTCTAGAACTCATACTTCTCCGGTCAAAGGCACAGTTTGTATTCTGCTAGGATTTCCAGTACTCTTTAGATGGCCCTTGTATGTTGTTTAACAGTCCTTGTAAAGATTAGAATATTGTCCAAGTACACCACTACTATTCCTTCAGTGATGAGGTCCCTAAAGATGCCATTCATTATTATCTAGAAGGTGGCCAGACTGTTTGTCATCCCAAAGAACATTACCAAGGGCTCAAACAGGCTGTAGTTGATATAGAAGACAGCCTTCTACTTGTTTCTGGGCTTGATGCATATGTTATTGAAACTCTAGCAAATGTCCAGTTTAGTGAAATACTTGGCTCTGTGGAGTTACAATATGAGTTCAGAGATAAGGGGCAAGGGATACTTGTTCTTTACCATCATGGAGTTGAAAGCCCTATAGTTCTGTACTAACTGGAGAGAACCATCTTTCTTCTTGATAAAGAACACTGGGGCAGCCATGGGTGACTTGGATGGGCATATCTGTCCAGTATACAAGTTTTTCTCTAGAAAGGCATCTAGTTTCTTTTGCTCAACAGGAGAGAAGAGGTAGATCTTTGTAGACTTAGGCTCAGAACCCAGAATAAGCTCTATTGTGTGGTCCTAGTGGCAGTATTCCAGTAAAACATTGAAGTCATCCTTGGTGAACATGAATTTGAAGCCTCTAGCATAAGAGGACAAAGAAGCAAAGGTTGCTTACATCTTTGTGCTTCTTCCACTAACTGTTGGGAGGTAGTGGTTGAGGCTCATATTATTATCTATAGACAATGAATGTCCTTAGTGATCACCCTAGATAGATGTTCAAGAAGAACTCGATGGAGTTTTTCATTAGATTACAGCCCTATTTATACTACTACTATAGTGGCTGTACCCTAGAGTCCCACAATCACATGTCCTTTCCAGAATGTTCTATGATCACCTGACCTTGTCATGTGATTTGACTTACTGAATCCCCACCCTATTTATATCCTTACTCTGTTGTATGCTTTGAGGTTTTGGATTAAGTGTTCAAATGTGTGGGAAACCTTTTTCTGTTTGGGGCTCTTATAACATGGCCCCCCCTTCAAGTTTCCTCAGTCCTAAGGAATTTTTCCATTGCTCCAGTTTTCTTTTCCACCTCTTTTCCCTTTCTCTTTTGTATTTCCTTTTTCCCCAACTGTACAGTAGTTTTGCTGTGAATTCCCTAGGTAGTTCCCAACTGAATTCCTTTTCTTCTTCTTCTTGCTCCTGTTGCCTTAGTTCTTTGACTTCTTCCCCTGTACTCCCTCTTGAACTCTTCTACCAACTCCTTTGCATTTTCCAAGTTTTCCCTATTTTCCCAGGTATCTTCTTCTGCTGTGTATCCTTTCCATCTCACCAGGAACTTTTCCTTCCCTCTAACTGTCCTTTTGTTTAAGATTTTCTCTACCTCAAATTCCTCTTCTCCTTCGATGATAACTGGTTTTGGTGGTATCTTCTTCTGTCCCTCTACCTGTGATTTATAGAGTTGTACTCTACTTACGTTAACTACAGGATGTATTTTAATAGATTTAGGCAGTTCTAATTCTATCACATTACTCAAGACAATTCCCTTTACTTTGTAGGGGCCCACAAAGTGTTCGGTCAGCTTCTCCGATCTTCTTCCTTTCATTTGCCACTTCAAGTCCTTTGTACTTAGCAGCACTAAGTCCCCTACTCTGTATTCTTCCTCCTCCCTTCTCCTTCTGTTTGTAAATTTCTTCATCTCCTCCTGCACTTTCCCCTAATGCTGCTTTTGCTTCCTCCTGGATTTTCTTCATTTTTTCTATAAATTTTCCTGCTGCTTTATACTTTCCTTTCCTTCTCCCCTCAAATCCCTATCCTTGGGTCTTGACCATAGTTTACCTTGAATGGCGAGGTTTTTGTTGTTGTGTGAATTTTGTTATTATATGCAAATTCTGCTGTTCCTAACCAATCTGGCCACTGCTCTTGCCTATGATCGATAAAGACCCTCAGGTACTGTTCTAACTTCTGGTTTGTCCTCTCTATTTGGCCATCCATTTGAGGGTGATAAGCTGTTGAGAGTTTTGTCTGGATTCCCAGCAAGTTATTTAATTTCCTTCATCATTCCTGCCACAAATTGTACTCCCCTATCCGATATGACGCTTTCTGGGAGCCCATGTAACTTCCATACATGATCTCAGAACAGCTTTGTGAGTCCCTCTGCTGACGTCCTTTCTGTTGTTGCTATAAAGTATGCCATTTTGCTAAAACAGTCACATACTACTAGAATGGTATCATATCCTTGGGCCAATGGCAGTTTGGTGATGAAATCTGCTGATATATGGCTCCATGGTTTTTCTGGGATTGCATTGGGCATCAGCTTTCCTGCTGGTGCCTTGCTCCAGTTTTTATATCTCTGGCATGCATCACATCCATCCATATATCTCCTTACCTTTCTTTTTATTACTCCTGGCCACCAGTAATTCCTGGTGACCAACTCTGCCGTCTTCCATCTTCCTCCATGTCCTCCTATTGGAGTATCATGGTGTAGTTGGATTATCTCCCTCCTGAGGTCCCCTTCTAGTATGTATATCCTTTCTTCTTTTAATACTATTCCATCTTTTACTTCCCACTCTTCATTTTTTAGTGCTTTTATCCCCTGCCCTTTTTAACTCTTCCACTGCTTTTACTATCTTCTCATCCCCTTCCTGTGCCTTTTTGATTCTTTCTCTTAGGTCTTCCTCTTCTATTATCGTTTCTACCCCCTAATCTACTCTGGTTTTATCAGTTTCTGGTCTTTGTTGTCTCTTTCCACCCCCTCCTACCAGTCTGGTCTTCTGCTTAACCCATCCGTCTTTCCCATGCTCTTTCCTGGAATGTGCTTTAATGTGAAATTAAATCACAATAGGTATAGGGCCCATCTTGCTTGTCTGCAGTTTAATTTTTGACTTGTCATAAAAGTACTGGAGGTTCTTATGGTCTGTCCAGATTTCAAATTCGAGTTTCGCTCCTTCCAAGTAATGCCTCCATGCTTCTAGGCACCTTATAACTGCCAGCATCTCCTTATCATGAATTTTGTAGTTTCGCTCCATGGCATTTAACGATTTAGAGATGAAGGCTACTGGTCTCCACTTCCCATCTTCGCACTTCATCAACAGCACTCCTCCTGTTGCATAGTTTGAGGTGTCTGCTTTCACTCTCATTTCCATATTGATGTCCAGGATGGCCAGAATGGGTTCTGTGGTGAATACTGCCTTAAGTTTCTCAAACGCTTCCTCTTACTCCTTCTCCCATTTCTACTTTTGCTCTTTCCTGACTAGTACGTGTAGCAGTGCTGCTATCCTAGCAAAGTTCTTTATGAACCTCCTGTAGTAATTGGCGAGGCCTAGGAACTTTTGTACTTCCTTGACATTCCTAGGTGCCAGCCAGCTCAGAACTCCTTCTACCTTCTCTTTCTGCATCTCCACTCCCTTTGGACCGATCACTACTCCCAGGAACTCCACTTCTCTCACTTTCCATTTGCATTTCTCCAGCTTCACAAACAGATCATTCTCCTCCAATCTCCTTAGCACTTCCTCTACCAGTTCGTCATGGCCCTCCTCTGTATCTGTGGCCACTAAAATGTCATTGATGAAGGTTGCTGTGTCCCCTTGGTTTATGAGGTCCCTGAACAGGTTGTTCATCATTGCTTGGAAGGTAGCGGAGGAGTTTGTTAATCCAAAATACATGACTGTGGGCTTATATGCTCCGATATGTGTTGTGAATGCTACCTTCCATTCATCCCCTTCCTTGATTCTGACATTATTGTATCTCCATCTTAGGTCCAACTTCGTAAACTACCTTCCTCTTTTCTACTCCATCCAATATATCTGCAATGAGGGGTAAAGGGTACTCATTTTTTATCGTCCACTGGTTTATGTGCCAATAATCTTGTACTATTCTCCGTGCACTGTCCTTTTTCACCACAAAGTGTACTAGTGATGTTTGGGGTGATTTAGAGGGTTGGATATATCCTTTTCTCAACTGGTCTTCCACAAATGTCTGTACCTTCTCTCTTTCTTCTCTTGATAATGAGTATACCTTCCCTTTCTTTGGTGTAAACCCTTCCTTTAATTCTATGGCATGATCCCAGGTTTTCCATACCGGCATCCTCTCTGACTCTCTCTTTCCAAATACTTTTCTCCACTTCCAAAATTTTCTGGGTACTAGTTTTCTTAACATTTCTTCGTCCTTATCCTTTTCCACCTTTCTTGCTTCCTCTTCTCCCCCTTCCTGTTTTCTTCTCCCACATATTGGTGGACAATGTGTCATTTTTACTTCCCCCTTCTCCCAGTCTATCTCTGGATTATGGGCTGCTAGCCATGGCATACCCAGTATTAGCTCTGTTTTTCCCAAGTTACACATGTCCATCCTTGCCCTTTCCATATGTCCTTGGAAGAATATATTGCACTCAACCTAGTACGTTATAGCTCCTCCCACATTTATTGTTCCATCCACATTTCTGACTACAAGGGGTTTTTTTAACTTTTCTATTTTAAACCCCTTTTCCTTTGCAAAGGTCGTGTTCATGAACAGACCTGTTGCCCCACTATCCAACAGTGCCTTTACTGCTACTCCTTCATGATTTTCCAACTTCTCTAACCCCACTTTCAACCAGACTTCCCTTAATGGCTGTAGTATGTACTGTATATCTCTTACTCTCTCAGTTGTATCGACGGAATTTAATTTATTGCCTAGTTTTTCTAGGTGCAATACACTGCATACATTGTTGGAGGCCAGTCAAGAGCTCACTGTCCTCCATTTTCTTTTGCCGACTCCTGCAGCATTTCTACTATCCTTCCCTTATGCCTTTCCTAGCAGTTCTTGGCCATGTGGCCCCACTTTCCACACACATAGCATGTCCTGTCTCCTCCCCTTCCTCTATCTATATCCATTGTGTTTGGGTCTTTCCTTGGACCCGTTTGAGCTCCTCCTCTATTAGACGCATTTCCTCCTCCTCCTCCTCTGTATCCTCCTCCTGTTCTCCATGTTATCTGCCCCCCTCTTCCCCCATATGATCCTCCTCCTCTTGGCTGCACATTTTCCCCTGGGCATGCCACATTCCTCCCCAATACTCTCTCTTCTGCCCTGCTCTATCTCTGGTTTCTGTCCAGTCTTACCGCCCTTTCTTGCCACTCTCCAATGGTGGTTAGCAGTTCCTCTACTTCAGCTAACTTTCTTCTGATAGCTCCATTCAGTCCTCATTTAAATTCTTCAATGAGAGGTCTTCCCTCATAGCCGCTCCCCCTGGTGATCTTTTTGAATTCCTGTACATATTCATCGCAGGTTCTCCCTCCTTGCTCAATTGTTCTCAGTTGTTCTATCTTCCTCTCCTCTTCCAATGTCTCCCCAAAGTCGTTCCTTATTTTTGTAAACAGTTGCTCCACTGATTCCACCTCTGACTCTCCCTTGGCCAGCTCATCCAACAAGTTATTCTTCCATACCTCTGCTATTCCTCCCTGTACATATGACAATACCCAGGCCACCTGGATTGCTGCTGCTTCTTCTGTCATCTCCATCCTAATATATAGGTGAGCCGTATTAATGAATGTGCTCACCTCTTTTATTTTTCCACTGAAAACTTGAGGTCTTGCAACCTCCACTCTGCTCCCTTGTTGCTGAAGGAGCATGGTATTGACCTGCTACTGCAGGGTTGCAATCATGGTGAGGAGTTGCTCCTCTCTGGTTTGGGGGGGGGGCAGGCACTGAAGGGTGTTCCTTCTGTTGCTATTGTTGTTGATGAGACATTGATGATGGCAATGGCGATAGCGATGGTAATAGCAATGTTTCCTCATAGAAGGATAAGCAGTCTTCTTCATCTGTACTTATGACTGACTACTGACTAAGAAGAGTGAAACAATATTATCCCTAAGAAGGGAATCTCTAAGCTAGACGGGCCTTTAAGAGGTTCCCATTGTTCCCCTGCATAGACCAATCACAATGGATTGGTAGCATAGAGCTGATAGTGAAGAACTAATTATGAGCCCACTCGATATAGAGGTCAGGTCTCGGGCGGGGACATGAGCTTTGTCCAGGCTGTCTACCCACTATCCCTAACTGACAGTAAAGTCCCCTTTACAGCTAGGGCCCGCTATCCAAGAGGCTTGAGAGTGCTGTGCTCTCTAGCGAGGAAGAGTGTAGAATAAGTGTAGTAGGGGGAAATCACTTGTGGGGCCGGTATGAAGCCAACTGCACCTTTAAGTGATTTTGAGCAGGGTTCAAGATGAACAGTGCTCAGATATGGTATTGAGTTCTTGTGTTATCTATAGACAATGAATGTCCTTAGTGATCACCTGACCTTGTCATGTGATTTGACTTACTGAATCCCCACCCTATTTATATCCTTACTCTGTTGTATACTTTGAGGTTTTGGATTAAGTGTTCAAATGTGTGGGAAACCTTTTCCTGTTTGGGGCTCTTATAACACATATTGCTTCTTTGGAGGGTTCTAGGAGTAGCCTAGTAATAAACAGTTGGTCTCCAGACTCCCAGTCTCATCCATTGGTTCTATGTGGAGCTTCAAGTTCTTCCTTCTCTTCATCCAAAAGAGGAAGAGGTCCAGTTCAACAGTGCTACAGGGCTTGGACCTCTTGTCTCCTCTTTAAGGTCTGTTCCCTCCAAAAGGTACAATATCCTTTATACTGGGGTAAACACTGCATCATACAGACTTCTTCTTTCTCCTAGTTGGCTTTAGGGTTGTAATTATTAAGCCAGGTATAGCCAAGGATTAGTTTTTGATTCTTCAAACTGGAGATGGCAAGGAGCATCCACTCCAAGTACATTTAATAGTGAAGGACTATGTCTACTACTTCTAATATCTGGCTGGCCTTGTTAGAAGAGCTATCTATGTTGAAGACCAGTATGGGGCAGGAAATGGTCTAGGTGTTGATACCTTTGGAGTATACAAAGTCATGATTGATAAAGTTTCCAGTTGCTCTGCAGTCCAAAAGTACACTAACAGAGTGGAACTTGCTGGTGTCAATAGTACAGAACTCTACTAAGAGAGTTAAGAATATTCTATACATGTTAAGGGCATTGGCAGAGAGTTCTTTGGACAGTTGTTTTTCCCACCTCAGTCTCTGGATAGAAGGGTAAATGTCTGGAGTGGAGGAGAGAAAATATATGTCTTTGGGTTTACTGTTATCTATATTGATATTTTTTATTTTGAGTACAGTAAACTTATTTACTGAGAGTGGCTGGAGCACATATTTTTCTGACCACTCTATGCAAAATCCTTCTCAGCCAGAGGCTTTGATTTCTCTACAACAACTATATCCTTGAAAGCTATTAAATCCTCAATCAGCTCTTCCCTCTGTTCTACTATGACTTGTTGTATATTGAAGCAATATGGGCAGTTCTTTACAAGGTAGTTGGTCTCTCTGTAGTGATAACAGTTGTATGGAGGGAGTGGCCTGGTCTTCTATACCATATTGATGTCTATAGGGACTCTGAGAGATTGGGACAGAGGTAGAGGCAATGGTTTTGAAGAGGCAGATACAGAGAAAACTAGAGGGCATACCACAGACAAAGGGACTGGATAGGAAGTAGAGATCCTAGACAAGAGGGCTGGTACTGGATACTGTGAGAACTAAAAGGCCTTGTTGGTGAGTTAGGCCTAGTCAATTTTCTGGGCCATGCAATACCATTCTTCAAAGTTGATATTAATGGGCCTCCTATAGGGCATGGTGGCAGTTTGACTTTGTATATTTGCCTGGAGGCCTTGCTTGAGCTTCATAACCAGAGTTTGCAGATCCATGTAACTGGCATCAGAAACCAGGGCCTGAAAGCTGTCCAAGTAGTCATCCACCATCTAACTTCCTTAGTGGTAGGACAATCTCTCCAAGGTATTTATTGTATCTACTTCTGCATTCACCAGGAAGAATTGGGTGTAGAAGTGCTGATCAAAGTCAGCCTAAGTCTGGATAGGAAAAACATCAGTGTCCAATTCCTGCCTGAAGAGGTTCTCAGACCACTTTATAGCCTAGTCTTTTTTGAAGAACATTAATGCCCATAGGACCTTTTCTTCTTTACAACTAAACTGCTCTGGGATCAGATATATGTATAGAGTGCAGGAGTTGAGAAAGGCCCAACCAGAGTTTCACTCTTTATAGAAGTCAGGAGAGAACAAGAGTTTTGGACAAGCTCATGGCCTTGTAGTTGCTTGAGAAGAGGTTGGTGGTACAGGCACTGGAGAGTAAGGTATAGCTGGAGCCACAGGCTGGGGGTTTGAGACTAACTGTGTGAACTGCTATAGTTGAGCAGTTAGAGCAGAGAGGGTGTTGTTAATGCTGTTTTCCAAGCTATTCTGTCTCTTGGTCACTTTGTGCAGATAGTACTGCAGATAGACTAGAGTGTCAGTGACAGTCTAGGGAGTATTTGC